>JAOVVB010138748.1:0-12099 GCA_028570985.1 Heterobranchus longifilis
GGCGAGGGGTGAGCAGGTGCTCTGATTCCAGACAATACAAACACTTTAGTATCTTAACCCCTTAATTCATATAAAAATGTGGATTATATTTCTCCAAAACCTACTCTATGCAAAAGCAACATAATGCAGCCTTTTCACATTTGTAGGTACACCTGAAGAAAAGATATTTTATTTATATTTCAGTTTCTGAATATTTCAGGCTCTTAGTCTCACCTTGTCAGGCTTCTTGTTTATTGTGTCCGTAGATGATTTCCTCTTAATCGCTTGCTTGCCTTTATTGTCTTTGGGTTTGGATGCCTTCCGAGCCGCGGGGCCTTTGAACATCAGCTCCATAACCCTGGAACTCTTCACCGTCTCCCCAATGAAGCTGATCACCTGCTGCATGCTGAGAACCAGCTTTTCCATCCCTTCGAGCTTCTGAGCCTGCTGCTCGGACCGTTGGTTCACCACCGACATTATGGTGCTCATCTCTTGGCATATCTCCCTCACCTCTCGCCCCATGACCTGGGTCTGGTTCACCATCTTGGGCGGAAGATGGATCTCCTCCTTGTCAACCTTCAGATTCTCCATATCCTTTTCGATGCCGTCAATGTCCTGGGACATTCCATCCAGTCGGTTGAGGACCTTCTCTTGAATGTTGATGAGCTTGTCCATCTTGCTGCTGAGCGACTCAATCCGATTTTGGATTAGGTCGAAGCTTGCGCCGCTGTCGTCTCCCACCGTGTTCGTTACCAAGGAACTCATGGCTTCCGGTGATTTAGAAATCACGTTAAGACACCAACTTGTGACAAAAATCGAACCAGCAACGTCCGTGAAACAGACGAAAATACTTTTTCAAAAATCGTAGCCAGCTCTACCCTTCAGTGTTCCCCGTTTGTCTGCAAACTAATTAAGATACAGAAAACAGAAGTGATTCAAGATTTTCTTTTCAAAATCACCAATCACTGGCAATGCAGATAAAGATTTTAAACCTCTAAAGCTCAAATAAAGTGAGCTCTGACTAGTATTAGGCCAAAAAAAACATCTGTTTCTCTCACACTTTATCCCTGGCGCCTGCTTCTCTCCACAACTAGAAATGGTATTAAGAATGGAGTGAGCCGGTGTCCCTAAATGTAAATGGACAGCCCCTACGTCAGCAGGGGTCAAGTGTTTGGGGTGGGGGCTTGGCACTGCTTGGGCTATGAGACATTTGAGAGCCTTTAAGTGTTAAGTCCACCACCGTCATTCCCCCGCTAGGTGTCAAAATAGTCAGTGTACACAGAACTTCTTCAGTGTGTAAGACAGCTGTGACAATGCTCATTCATTTTTACCGTCAGTGACATTAACTCCTTGTGACAGATGGACATGTCTGGTCCACATTCTTGAGTGGACTGCACAGGTGTCCAAAGTAAAATAAGAGTTTTTATTGTCATTTCTAAATGCAAGTTTTGTTGACAATGAAAAGATAATATTCAAATCAAATTCATGACATTGAAAAGTCTGAAATACTGCTTGACACAGCTGTATGAGGGTCTGCCTGTGTACAATTGTGAAGGGGAACTATGCAGCAATGCAAATTCCCTCCTTATCTCTCGAATGCCTGTAACTTGCACCTAGTGTCCAGGGAAACGTGAAGAAGCATGTGGCTCTCGGCTAATGGGACCTACAGTGAGATGTTTAGCCCATCTGCTGAAAGAAGAGATGGGTGACACGGATGATTTATATGATGCCTACTCACTGTCAAAAACATTCACTGATAACCTCCCTTAAGAGTAAGGGATCCATTTTAACTTAGCTCTTGTAATATGACCGTAATCCATGTTCCCTATAAATCAAAATATGATTTGTTAATGTCAACAGACAGGGTACAGATATTAAATTCCTAAGCAAACACTGAACTACATGTTAGAGTCAAAATTATTTCAATAATTAGGAGACTGCCCTCCCCCGAAAAACCACAGGTCGTTTGTACAAGCAGCTTATTATGGCCCATTACGTTTATTGTTAGACAGCGACCTCTAGTGGCGGGAGTAAAGCAGGAAGTCATGTAACGTAGTATTATGAGTGAGAAAGTCTGTTTAGGGTGGGCAGGATGGGTGGTAATAGGGTCAAACAAACAGGACTTTGACCCAGGAGACCATAGTTTGTGTCCCATTTGAAACTAAAATTCAATGCTGAGTTTTAACTTTACATAACAAATGTTCTGCGTCACATGCATAATTACATCATGTATGGGAGTGAAGTAATTAGTAAGTAGTTTTGTAGCCTAAACATAACAAAATAGTTTTGGTGCCTAAACCTAACCACAAACTGCGATTGTTTTACAATGTTAACTATGTGTTTAAAACTGTGATCGTTTTCGGTATGAGGACGATCTTCTGCCACCGGTAAGGGCGGTAATTTAGAGAGTCGTATTAAGTCGAAATTATACTTTACGCATCTGTGAGGGTCTGCTTGTGATGCAAATGTCGTCATCAGAGGGTGTATGTGTAGGCTTTGTGCGGACATCCGTGTATCGTCGATTTGTTGTGACGGCGCAGCCACTCCACTACAAGTGGCAGCGTAACTATCTACTGCGCATGTGTGAAATGCATCCTCTAAGCGGATAGTATAAACAGAACTACCATGTGTCCACAACTGTCCGTGTACATGTATGTTTGGGAGTTGAGCCTTTAGAGGGTAGGAACAATTGACCTGCGTGGTCGTATTGTTGGATGACTTGTTGATAATTAGATGCTGCAGTGCACTCATTACTTAAACTATTTCCTGACAATTGTGCCAAACTTTGCAAACTCATTTTATCCCCATAAAGTCGTGGATGATAGAGCTTAGGAAGAACCCAGCTTTGCCCAAGCCACCATGAAATACTTTTTGACAACAGGGGCACAGACTCCAAGCTGAGCCACGGTGACCCCAGCCAATCCCCCCCTCCTCCCACTAGGAGGGGTGTGAACTTGGCAGATAAAGTGGAGTCCAGTGGGGTAAGGTGAGGGGAAGGAAAAGGAAGGGTTGTAGTTTACCTGTCAGCTTGTGTTTAATGACAAGTCACCACAACAGCTTGCATATTACTCTCTCAGCTACAGCGGAAAGAACAAGCGACTCTGACGGGGCAGAAACAGATGGCCGTGAAATCAACCATCAATCACTCAGGGAGACACAGGGACGCTCACACCTGTCCTTGGATGCCAACAGATGACAGACAACGTAGGTCATTTGCAGCATGTTGTGTCAACTTTCGTATGCAGTGTTGTGCACGGGACACACACAAGCAGCAAGAAGAATGTAAAATATTACTTTACCAAAAAAAGACAAAAAGAAATGGCTTCTGCCACACAGCATTGTCATTTTGCTGCACATTAAAGGTTAGCACGCATGTCTTTCATTGCTTAGAGGTAGGGGTTACTTTAAGGTTATTTAGACCCTGCAGAGGATATAAACAGACCCCTTGGCCTCTGAGGTGTGTTACATAAAGCAAATATCGTGTTTATATCACTTACACTTTACAGTGAAATGAACGCCAAAGAAAGTAACAGCATCATGACCGGTGCTCAAAGTCCTCTCTCACCCTCTTTGCCAAGCACAAGTATGTGTACACACAGACTGAGCACACGGGGTGGCAGGGGAGAAGTCACTGCCCCGTCTACTGCATGATTAAAATGTTGTTTAGTTAATGTGGCAGCAGAATTATTAGGATGGTTGGAGGCATTGCCAACTGAATGCATGTTCATAAAGCCTATATAATATATGTAACACGCAATTTAATGTGTGTGTGTGTGTGTGTGTGTGCGTGTGCGTGTGTGGGGGGGTGTGCGTGTGCGTGTGCGTGTGTGTGTGTGTGTCCTGGTTGACCTTGCAGTTTGAAAAAATGTAAAGGTAAAATGATATAGAGCAGAGGGCTTAGCTCCTTTTAAATAGCAAAACTTAAATCTTTTAAGGTCAACATGGATCTTTTGTAGCCGTAATAACTATGAAACCAGTATCTATCTATGATCAATATCATGGTAAATTGTAGGGCTGGCACTAATGATTATTTTTGTTATCCATTAATCTGCCTCTTATTTTCTTGATTACTTCATTAATTGTTTGGTCTGTCAAAGTTTCCCAGAGCCCAAACTGACATCTTCAAAAATCATACTTGTACTTTACTTGAGTATTTTTATTTTCTGCTACTTCATACTTCTACTACACTACATCTCGGAAGCAAATATTGTACTATTTACTCCACTACATTTGTCTGACAGCTTTAGTTACTAGTTACTTTTCAGACGAAGATTTTACGTACAAAACACATGATGAACTTAGAAAACATGATAACAATGCATCAGGTTTTATCAATTCATCATGTGTTTTGTACGTAAAATATATTAAACTACCCAACTGCATATAAAATAGTTCAAATCAGGTCCACCTCGACCAACTACAGCAATGCTAATTACGAAAGCATCAGAAATAATAATAGAATATTATAGTAAAACACTTGTATGGGTAATTTCTCCAACATCATGACTGTACTTTAACTTTTAATACTTAATATTTTCAATGCAGGACTTTCACTTGTAATGGAGTATTTTCACGGTGAGGTATTACTACTTTTACTTAAGTAAATGAGCTGAATACTTTTTCCACCACTGCCCAAAATCCAAAGATGATGATAATGATGACAGTGATACAGGGCAGATAAAAGCAGCATATCAAGGAGCATTAAGTGATTTTTTAAAATAGACTACCTGCAGCTTTATTAAATTGTTGATTTTTATAAATCAATAGGGGACCTGATTATAACCTACATAATTATGAGAACGTTTGAGATCAAGATGTGGTTATGACAAAATAAATGAAGGTCAAAGGGAAGTTTTATAGATCAAAGTTAAGCCAGATTGTATTACCAACACAACCTCCTGTGTAAAAAGGCACTTGAATGCTTACATGTTTTTAGTTGATCATATTTTACAGTCCGTATTTGTGGGAGGTTATACAGTCCGGTTGAATAACGTGACCTGTATGGCCCTCTGTATTAGGCTATTTCTTTGGCACCGTGACAAGGTGAACTGTTAAAAATGGAGCACCACCTCCAGAGAACACAATGTCCTGGGTAGCAGCGTGGCTGTGGCTACTGTCCAGTCACCTCTGCAGTCTCCACTCACACATCGCACACAGTCTGCCAGCGCTGGCTATACTTTCTCTTGGAAACTTGTGGGCTTAAATGTGTGTGGCAGCGATGAAACTCAACTCCTCGTGCTAATGTCTAAGACGTCTCTTCTGTTATTTCCCTCTCGTGTTCTCTTGGCATGTAAACACATCTTGCTGCTGCACTTTGACAGACCTTTTGGATAAGATTATTAAAACTGCATGAGGCTGCATTATGCTGATTCAATACACTCCCCACATACATGCATACATGTCTGTTTGCCTTGTGAAATGTGATAAATGACCGTGTTATCGCATCCAAGCTAAAGTATATAAATATCCAAAGGATATCTGATGCCTTTTGGGATTGGACACGCTTTGATGAACTAAATGATGTGAAACTGGTCCAATTACTCACTAAACTCAGCTTTTATTCTGAACAGCAGGTGGCATTGTTCATCCGCGTAAGGATGGACAGTGAGACTCCGAAGCTCAAAAGTCAGATTCAAAGTGACACTCCACCCTAATTCTTTTGAGTTTGACACCCAAAACATATAGAAACCACTCCTGCAGCATAATACACACTGTACGTATGTCTGCTCATGAGCTAGAAAGGATTATGTGTGAGCATGGTGACAGCGGCAGTGTTTTAGCCATATAACATACACAAGCACATTTGGTACATTAACCCTGCAACTCAGGATTATTTTCATTATTGATTTATTATTATTATTATTATTATTATTATTGTTGTTGTTGTTGTTGTTAATAAACCTTTTATTTAACCAGGAAAATCGCATTGAGATTACAACATCTCTTTTCCAATGGAGCCCTGGCCAAGATAGCAGCAATACAAAGTTTCAAAACAACGTACACACAAACATTAAAAACATAAAACATAATATTCACAATACCGGAATTTTCTAATTGATTAATCAACTAATCATTTCAGCTATATGGTGCATCACTGAGTTTTCACAAAAGTGTATTTATATTAAAGTGGTTTAAGTCAGGAAGACACACTCATGTAACTAAGTGCTGCAGAGTAATTTCAAAAAGAGCTACTAACTGTCGTAATCTTACTTGTTCCTGAAAAATAATTTCAGTCGAGTACAGTATATTCCCAGATGCACTATTATTACCAGTGTGGAAACATAAGAAGTGCTTTACATTGAGGATGTCATAAGGGTATTAAAGGTTAGTGACAGAATGCAAAGAAAGCTTAGTCACATACTCGTGGATGGCCAACAGCAAATGTCAGTGTGGATCTCCGAAATGCCAAAAGAGGAATGGAAACAAGAGAGGGCTTCGGCCTGTCTCTGAGGTAAACTATCACGGCATTAAGATACAGCATGTGCAGTACATGTATGTGCATTTAGTTGTGTAATGTATATTTATACTGAGGCAGAATTCTCTAAGCTAAATAAGCATTCTACAATGTGAAACAGGTAAAGTGAGATTGGGACATACTGTTTTGAGGGAAACAAACAATTGCAACAAATATCCTAAAGTAAATATCAGACATAGTGAACACCAAATAGTATAATGAAATGCTATGTACTATAAATATTACTCAGCAGAAATGCTCTCTTGATCTTTAAAGGTTTCAAGTCTGTTGCTTTTCCCACCACATGCAATGTCACCACAGTAAATAAAGCAATGCTACATCACAGTAGCAATGTAAAAATCACTAGATGGCAGCAAAACACTGCAGAGTGACTGTCAGGCTCATTGTACCTTGAGAGAAGATTTTCTAAACTCTGCGCTCATAAACACCACCAACTCCTTATCTCCTGTTTTATCCTTTCTGCTGCTGTCTGTAACATGGCAAAACACAGGCATCATAATTACCAGTCTCACCTTTCACTCAGACACTGAGCATCACATTGCTGCTGAGAGGATTACCCACCATATGTTGAGCTAACTAATTGAATTAGATGTGACATTTAGCTGGAGGATAATGTGGGAAACGTGAGTGCAAAAGTAAGCAGATAATGCACAAATTAAATGTACTTTAAAGACAACACAAAGATGGTGTAATATACAGCAGGTAATGAAAGTAAGTAAGCTTACAGGTTTCTAGACAAAACTGAAATATATAAAGTAAGTAGACAAGAAATAAGAATAACATATCAATAATACAACAATGTCTAACCATATTATGGTATAGGCCTAATACAAAATGAATATAGTGTGCCTGTCAAATAAACATAAGGCTGAACAGTTAATCCAAATGGTAACAATTTCACAATATGGCCTACTGCAATGTTCAGGCAAAATGTGTCAAAATACCATTTTAAATTAAATATTGTGGTGCTGCAGAGATGTCTTGGCCTACACATCATATTCTACAGACTTAAGAAAACATCTTTGTTTGGTACAGATCCTGGCAAAAATCACACAGTGATCATTTTAATATGTTTTTCAATGAAAATTAGAATAATGATGGAAAAATGATCATTCCCTCTAACAGTGCAAATCATATGGCAATTGCAATATCAGTCAGAATAATTGCAATTAGATACTTTTTCAAAATTGTTCAGCTTTAAATAAACTAGAAAATTAGGTACAGAAACGTACAAATGTTAATAGCTGTTAAAAGCAAACAGACAAGTCTATCTCAATGACATTTAGAAAGCATCTGTTGTGTGTGTTTGTTGTCTGAAGTAATTCTAACACTATGATTAAAGTCAGAGCCAACATGAGACATGAAATCTGATGCTACAATACAACACAGCAGCACGTCTGCTGCCTGCTGGTGTGTGTGTTGTATGTTGTGTGAGCTGGATGTTGCCCACAGAATTCAAAGTCTTCTCGTGCATCGTGATAAATCGTGTATTTGATGCCTGCATCATAGCCTCATCCAAGGAAACTAAGAATAACATAGAATACACAGAGGAAATAATGTGGAAGCAAGGACACTGCTGTCTCTGGGGTCCATTTTCATAACTTTATGTTTAATCAGCAACCTCAAGATTTCCTTCTTCTGCCAAGCGTCCCCTTATCTCTACTATTAAATATGTCAGGTGCTTTTTTACAAACTGTAACTCACTGATTTTACAACTCTAGATGCTTCTCAGTAAACACTTTTTGAAATGCTCCAGCCTAACATTCCTACGAGGACAGTGAGATTATCAGGGAGGTTATTAAATGTTGGTGGTCCACCAGCTGCTGCCAGCCCCTCTGAACACGGTCCAGACATTGTTGACAGGATCTATAGTATTAGTAACTGGTCATCGAGAAGCAATCACACAAATATCCATCGCAACTTATGTGGTTTTCTGCAGTAAATATTCCTGTTTGTGTGATGCTTACTATGTAAAACAATCATATTTAGCATGTTAATGCCAACATTAACCAAAGAGGTTTTCTTCTAAAACTTTGCAGCATGCAATGGTAGACTAAGCTTCCTACAGGCATCACATGCAGGTGTTAACAAATCCAGGAAAGTGAGCATTTGTATAGAATCGAATACGACTTGACTGTCCTCAAAGGTGGAAAATTGTCTTTGACCCATTTGGCCATTCATTAAAACAACACATTCTCATAAACCGTTCGTATAATATCATATGAAAAGTATTGCACAGCAGTTCATAAACATCATAAGAACACGTGTCCTGTTTTAAATTCATGTCCCAGTCGCATGACAGACGTCATTAACGTTGTGATTAACGTTGTGAAATGGGAAGAATCCAGTAGGGTTAGACAACAACGACACTTTGTATGAGCTGCACAACAACACTTTGTTAGGTTTAGCCAACAAAATAACTTGGTATGGTAAGGTTAGTAAAAAAAAAACACTGGGATTGGCATTAAAATCCCTACTTCCGTGTTTTAAATACATGTGCCAGTCGCGTGATAGACACGGACTCGAACTCTCATAATTATGTGCTGTATGTACGAATTACAGTGCATTTCGTAGTCATTGCTAAGAACGGAATGAGACCAGCTTGATTCAAAACATACTAGAGATGCAACGATTAGTCGACTAATCGATTAGTCGATCGACAGAAAAATAATTGCCAACTATTTTATAATAATTGATTAATTGTTAAAGTAATTTTTCATGCAAAAATGGCAGAAAATGTTGTTTTCAGAATCTCAAATATGGAGATTTCCTACCTTTCTCTGTTTTATATCACATTAAGCTGAATATCTTTGGATTTTGAACAAAACAAGACATTTAAAGACATCACCTTGGACTTTATAGACCAAGCAATTAATCGATTAATCAAGAAAATAATCTGGAGATTAATCGATAATGAAAATAATCATTAGTTGCAGCCCTAAAACATACACACATGATAGTTTTGGGAACCGCACAATACAAAAGTGAAAATGTACAATATTGATAGCCGTACTAAATCAACAACTACCATTGCTACAAAGTTAATATTTTACTGTTCTATGTGAGTGTTCCTCAGCTAATTGTTGAGTGTTATTTAACAAGTCAAACAGCCTTGTATCTACCTGAATAGCAGGTGGCGTGGATGCTCTATGCCCCCTCCTGTAGCAGAGTAACTCACACAGCCTGCTCCAGAGGTAGGAGGCCACCAGACACATGCTGTTGACTAGCCAAATGTCCAAGCCGGTGACAGAGTTCTCCATGGCTTTAACTTTACTCTCCATCTATCCTTCTTCTATAGCTTCACGTTTCCTATCTTTAACTACAAAGGAGGACCTCTCAGAGCTTAGAGAGAAGAGTCTCAAGTGGAGAGTAAGAAGAGATGACAGCTCCTTCTCTGGGTACAGACCGCCCAAACATTAATGCTACACTTAGATCCTCCACAGCCTCTGTTAATTCAGTCAACACCCCATTCCCATCAGCACTTAGAGCCACAGGACGGTCGGTTTGCCCTCGTGACAAAAGAGTGACAGGTGCACCCTCTCACTTTAATCCTTCCATCTTCACTACAAAGCAGGACTTTTTATTCTCCTCTCAGAAACTATCTGACTTAAACTCTCAGACACAGTCCACTGAAAGAAATTAATCAGTCCGCCGAAAGCAAAATTAATCTTCAACACAGTACTGACATTGAAAAGTGAGAGAATTGTGATAGGAGGTCAAGTCTCCTTGTCAACACAGACACTTGAATGTGGTGTAAATAAATAGCTGGTGCTATTGAATTACTGTTCTAAATGTCACACAGACGATCACATGGGGGCTTACACTCAGTGATCTCAACTGGAAATTTTATATCAACTTGTATTGTTTTAACCCTAAATTATAGTGCAACATCATGTGCAATATCATGTGCAATGTCACTTTCAATATTGTGCAATATCACTTTCAATATAGTGCAATATTACTTTTTCAATGTCATGTGCAATATTACTTTTGTTTTTTAGTTTACTTTTTTACTAAATGTATCTTTTACTGTTATTCTGTTAGGCACTGGTGTTAACATTACTCCTTATACACTTTACATTTATTACTCTATTGTCAAGGGCACACGTTTGGTTTCAACATGGGGGGATACTTATGTAACGGGGGGTTTGTACGGAAGCACTGTTGCATTCACAAACACATTCATGTAATTATGAGGAAAATACCTTGTGATTAAGAAATCTCATAATTACGAGATCTTTTCTCATAATTACTAAATCCTTTTCTTTTAATTACAAGATAGTAACTCATAATTACGAGATAATGTGTCTAATTTCTTTTTCTTTTGTGAATACAATGCACTTCCATAATTTCTGAGTGTCAAGCACGTAATTTCTTGCATTCTGGTGAATTTTTATGCACCAATTTGTGTATTTTCTGCATCAATTGATGGTGGAAATGTCTCTAATTCCACCAAAATAAAAGTCCTCTGCTACATTCATGTTTTTATTAGGGGGGACAAATGCACATTTTGCAAGTATTGAGGGGTACTTGTCCCATGCATGCTCTGGCTGACAGAGGCAAATCGCATCACAGCTATGTACGGCATGTGTTGAAACCTTCCTGGCCTCCTCTGGCTTCACCAGCGGCTCTGCCAAATACAATAATGAGCTCACTTGTGGATGGGAGCTGTGCTCTCTGCTGCTCAAATGAATGTCTTGGCTGCCATGGAGAAAAGAAAAAAGCATAGCTGGTCTTTGATTACTCACCATGTCTCCGTTTGTTTTATAGTAGACTGCTTAAGTTACAACTGCAGCATGTGGTTGGTTGAATCCCAGGCCAGGGGCGTAGGTTTTGTTTCAACATTAGGGTGTACACATATGACACAGGGTTTGTACGCAAGTGCGTTCACAAAAGAAAAACCTCTGTATCCTGTAATTACAAGAAAAGATCTCATAATCACGAGACAATATCTAATAATTAAGAGATCTCATGATTATGAGGTCTTTTCACATAATTACAAGATCCTCTTAATCTCGTATTAATGAGACATTTTCTTGCAATTACGAGATAAGGTGTTTGTTTGTTTTTCTTTTGTGAATGGCATATGCTTCCATAGTTTTGGGGGTCTTCCCCCAGGAAATATTGAGCATCAAACACTTAATTTCCTGCATCCTGGTGAATTTGAAAGCACCAATTTGTGCCTTTTCTGCAAGTCAGCTGCTACATTCATGTTTTTATTGTTCAAGTGCCAATAAAACCTGCTAGCGTATTACCCCATTCCTCACACTCATAGTGCAGTGTGTACAGTTTTCCTATGCTGTAACCCAGGTTTGCTGTGTAGTGATTTGATTGCATGTTAATGTGGGAATATGCAACATATAAGCACAAATCTGACAGAATGAATGTCTTGAAACTACATTTTCTACACATTCAAGACAGGGTCTCAAGATCAGATAATAAAAAACATATGGTTTTAATCAATATTACAATACACATTTTCAAATAAATAAATGTTAGCACAAACCAGCTGACACACAGTAGCATTGGTCTTTGGGAGCCTGGGAACAGTTACCGACCGGTTTTGGGAAAAAGTTTTATTTACCAAGCGTGGTCTATTGTTTGCAGTGAGTTAGCAAGGCTAACTGTAGACAAAACAAAACTAG
>JAOVVB010138759.1:0-12099 GCA_028570985.1 Heterobranchus longifilis
CCCCCCCCCCCCCCAAAAAAAAACAAAAAAACCAAAATCGGCTCTATAAATCATCCATCGGCCGCCCTGCTTTCTAAATATCGGCACCGGCCATTGAAAAACACGTATCGGTCGACCGCTATGTGAAAGTATCAGAGACATCCAGCTGTGATATTGCCTCTGTCTGCACCAGCATGTAGTCTTCCTGCCCAGCGACCCCCTCCACCTCCTCAGACCTGACCCCCGTGGCCAGAGGAAGCACCGCGTGACGCAGCTACCACTCTCACTCGGCTCTCCATCAGTCATCAGGAGTCCACTCGAGAGGCCACGGTTCAGTCTACCGTAAATCACGAGACGTAAAGCCACTCAGCCAGATGAGTCTTTGTCCTGACACAGAGCAAAAACCTCCTGGATATAACCCCTTTTAGTTTCCTACGATTGTGCTACCTGGAGTTATGTGCCTTTTGCCATGTGGGAAGAATAAATCATTTCAGAGAGTTTGACCTAGTGACATTTGGGACCACAATCAACACATGGTGCTGGTTTCCTTGTCAGGGGACTTACCCTCGACTAAAGAGGCATTTTAAAAGGTATAATATGTAACGTTTCCACATTAAAATGTCTAAAAACGACTAGATTCAAGGTCAATGGCGTCATATCTCCTTTGCAAATGTGCCAGCGTTGTGGTTGTCTGCCAGAAACTGTCATAAATTTACTTTTTATCCAGTTTTAAGCTACATTTTTATAATCTTGGTTGTTTTTAACTATATATTTTAACCGGATGAAGGATTTTTGTCATCGGACGTCTGGATCTTAAGTTATCAGAGAAACAAGCGGAGCAAACGTTAGCGGGAACCCTCAACTGTCATTGTTATTGTTTTGATTGACAGATCCCTTATTGTACGTTTAAATTAGATAACTCAAACTTTCAGATGCATTGGATTATTTGGTCTGTTTCAGTGAAGACCAATACAAGCACTTATTGATGGGAGCAACTCACACAATAACTTTGCTGATTACATTTTGTTGAACTGTAAATAAAGTGCAGAAGCCTGTAGCTGCATCTATTTAAATGCTTATTTTCTCCAAAGAATTATATTCATATGCAACAAATTTTCAGTGGGAAAATACATTTTGGAGGAAACAAAATGCTGATTTTGTTTGATATCAGACAAAATGTTGAGATTCATATCTCAAATGTTCAGGTTTTTAAAACAAGAAAACAAATATTTACTTCTTTAAAAAAAGAGTATGGTTAAAACTATTTTATTACTATTTTCTGCTGCTGTGTGAATTAATAAAAACGTCGATCACACAGTTAGTGCTCGAGTCATTCATGACATACAAATAACTAAAGATAACACGTTAAATAAAATATAAAAAGACGACATGTAAGAGTTCTCATCATGCCTACTCGTGAGTTAAGACAAATAGCGACTACAAGCTGTGCCTGATAATAGCGTCCATAAACTGTTTCACGCATGATTATTATTATTATTATCATTATTGTGCTTTGCTCATGCCATACCCTGAAGGTATGCAAATGTGCCCCCTGAAAACAGTCCTCTGCAGTGAAAAGTAATACTGTGGGCTCACTTGTCTCGTGGCATGATGGACTGTGACTGGCTCAACTGTCCAGAAAAGAGGGCCATTCATTTGGTAAATGACATGCCCCCGGGTCGAAGTGGCCTGAAAATCTGGCTGCTTTTCATACAGTCAAGAAACGAGGCAGAGGCCGACGGAGAAGCTCTGCACTGTGCCTGGCTGCACTCGCTCTTCTGCCACTGATCCACATAAACAGCCTATTGTGACACGGCCACATGATATTACATCGCCCTGAGTGCTTATTAGACACGCTGCGTGCATACATCCCCCGTTACGGATGAATGCAAACTGATAAACAATACGAGTTGCATTCTTTGTGCCGACAATTCTTACAAAATGGGAGTTTGGGGAAAATATTCCAGTGTGCTTTATATTTCCTTCTGTCTCCTAATTAATGGTCTCCAGGCCAAAAACTGCAGCATGAGACATCAACCACAGAGGCTTGAAAAGGAGAGTGCGGTGTCACATTTCTCAGGCGCTGAGCATCTCATAGGCACAAAAGATCCACGTGCCCCGGGGCCCAGAGTGTCTAATGAGTGTTTTTACAGTTCCTCTGTCTTGTCTCTCTCCCTTTTAGGCAACCAGACCTGGCTGGGTCACAAAGTATCTGCAAATTATTTGTATCAATGTATCCTGCTTTGAGCCAGACATGTTGAAGTCAGTACAAAGAGTATCAGAGCATTATGCATAATGTTATATGACTGACAACTTCTCTGATATTAAACATCCTGAGAGTGAAGTTAAGTAAACTCCATTTTGACCTACAGTAGGTTTGTCAGAAACTGAATTCCACAAAATACAACATTTGTGGCAGAGCAGCATTTTTTCCAAACAGGGCTTGGTAAAAACCAAATCGACTGAAAAGTGTGTACGTTTACATCCCATCTGACGTACTTATTTCCAAAAAATGCATCCCGTGTTAAAAAAATAACTCTAGAAATATCCTTATCAAACACGTGTGCTTTCTACAGCCTCGTCATTCATCTGTCAGTCAATCCAACAACTTCATTTTAGGCCTGCAACTAACGATTACGTCCATTGTCGATTAATCGATTTAGTTGTTTGGTCTATAAAATGTCAGAAAATGTTTCACAAAGCCCAAAACGACGCCCTAAAAATGCCTTGTTTTGTCCACAACACAAAGATATTCAGTTTACTGTCATAGATGAGTAAATAACCCACATTTAAGAAGCTTTTTTTCTTTTAAAAAAATTACTCAAACCGATTAATCTATTATCAAAATACTTTGCGATTAATTTAATAGCGGACAACTAATCGATTAATCTTTGCAGCTCTGCTTCACTCTAATCAAATGTCACAGTCAGACTTTAGTGGAGCAGAGGATGTCATGCTCTAAACATCACTGACTGTGAAAGACTATTGTACAGTAGAAGTCTATTGTAGACCACGTACGTTACAAAAGACCACGAGAACAAGCTCCGACTTGTTTCAGCTTTTTCTACTAAATGAAAGTCTTCATTAAAACAGCAAACAGCCAAACAGGGAAAGATGCACACTACAGTCAGTTGTCTTTTGAAACAAGCATATATAAATTGATTTTTTTTCCCCCTCAATGAATGTACAGGAAGCTACCAGCTCTAACCATAGGACCACATTCCAGTGCAAACATAAAAATACACTCACCACAAACAGGCATCTGGCTGCCAACAGTAGCTACCCAGCAGCACTAGTTGCTCTTAGTCCCACCACACTGCTGTACGTGAAAGGCACCGTTTTGAAAGTTAACTCAGTTCAGTTGAGTGGAGGACAATGCATCCTGAAGTGAAGGGGAGGGGTGTCCGGCACGCATAAATCAGAGGGAGTTTGGCTGAGGGGAGGTTGGAGGGGGGGGAGTTGCAACCGCAGATGACGCTGGTGCTGCTGGGTGGGGCGCTCTGCTCTCTCCAGCTGCGGCCCACAGGGACCGGCTGACTCACATGTTCAAATAAACCTCCACCTCTTAGTGTGTGAGAGTGTGCCTGCGTGTTTATGTCTGCAGCGGAGTCAGAGTGTCAGGTTTTATAAGAAGTGTTGAATATTAGTCAGATGTGTCTCCCTCTGCTGATATGGAGGTTTCTCTCTGACAACACTTTTATAGAAGTCTGTAAACCTGTAATTTTCTTTTAAATTAATTATTGATTTAAAAAGATACCCTGTGGAAAATTCGTCTCTACATTGTTTCCAGCAGAATTGCACTGTGTGTATCCTTGAGGTCTCACAAACATGTTAAATGCTTTTTCTTCCGTCCTTCCTTTTTTTCATCCGTGTCTGCTAGTTTACACTTCTGTTATACTGTAGCTTTGTGGGCGCATTGCAACGCTGCTTCTTAGTTTACTGCCACAAACTGTCGATCAGTGGAACACAGCGGCAAAAATGTTTCGTCTTGCCTGTGTGCTCAAGCAAATGCGTGCCTTTGTGTGCTTGCTTTGGGTATGGGTAACTCTATAATGGGTATAAAATATAACTATATAAAGTCATGGGTCGGTTCTGGTTCTGAGATTTGCGGGTGTGGGTTTGCAAAAGGTTTCTTTTTTTTTAAATTAAAGATTATTTTTTGGGCCTCTTGCCTAGATACAGATGAAGGTAGGCAGGAAAGTGGGAGAGGGGGGAGAGAGGGGGATGACATGCAGCAAGGACTCAGCCTTTTTGTACATGGGCCGCTCGCTCTACCACCTGAGCCTCCGGGGCACCTGGGTTTGCAAAACTGAAGCCGTGTAGGACTCTGGCTTGCATGACCCAAATAAAATGGGAGCCAACTTGTAAAAACACTGTTCCATAGTGGTTATAACCTCAACATGGTACCTTTAAAGTTTCCCTACCACTGAATTCTTGTGGAGGGTCATCCTGTGTGTGACTCTTTCTGAACACTAGCAGTCTGTAACACCAGCAGGTGGCAGCAAATATTAACTCGACATCAGCATCTTTCAGTTACTGGCTGATGTGCCATTGAGAGAGAGCTGGCTCAATGATAGTGAGTTAAAATCGGACCCTTTAAAGTGAAAATAAACATTTCCTCTCAACCTAAACAAAGTGTGGTGATGTCAAAATGTTATAATAAACTTGCAGTAGAAATGTAAGCAGATCCAGAAGAAGCATGATGTGATTTTCTTCCTCTCTGCTGCTGTTGTAGTGCGTGTGCGTGTGTGTGTGTCTTCATATCAACAAAAGCATCTTCACATATCCTCCAGGCATTAAGTATCAGGGTGGTGACCTTGTTTGCTTGTAGTATTAGTCAGTGGGATTATATGCGTGTTGAAAAAACCCTCAGCATCTTTGTCTAATCGTGACCTTACTGCCTCTAATCTTCATCTGTGGTGACCGACCGCTGACTCCAGAGCAGTGAGCAGCAGCAGCAGGAGGTAACAATACCAGAGTGTCAGATCTGCTGCGGGAGGCTGCAGATTATGCTGAGCTGCAGATGGATGGTGGAGATGGTGGAGATGGTGGAGGGCTACGTTCGGCGCGCGGTGCCAAAGGGCCGAGGCGGCTCATGCCAGAAAGGGCAGTTTTCCGCCTGGCTACACAGCGGCGGGCTGTTCGTCACCTCGGAGGGGGAGCCGGAGATAGACGGCCTTCTTCCCCCGTCAGCCAGCTCCTTTCCTATCACCGTCAAGTCTCCTGATTCCGTCTGTGCCGACCTGGAACGCCTGAGCACTCATCTGAGCTTTGATCCCAGGGGAGATCGCTCTGTGCTCAACAGAGTGAGAGACACAATCTGTGCGTCTGTGGAAAGACAATACGATCAGGACCACAGACTTGGTTATCTCGCTGAATTTAAGTCCAGATCTGAGGCGAAACACATCATGACACCAATCTTTGTTGAGTGACGGTCAATTCTCAAACCACAGAAAGCCATGACATCATTCAACTGAGGTTTAAACATTTAGATTTCCAAAGGTTTTCCCATGAATCAAACCAACCTCAGCTAATTTTCTCTATAAAAAACAGCTACAGTGGAAAACAATAAATAACATTTAGTTTGGGTCGTGTGTTATGTAGCGCTGCTCGATTATGACAGTCACGATTATTTTGGTCAATATTGAAACCATATTATTTCATATGATTACTCATTGACTTCACTGACCTGAAACATTATGCATTTATTGAACTTAAAAAAAAATCTCTGGAACAAACAAACAAACAAACAAACAAAAAAAAATAAAAAATAAATAAAAAATAAAAAATAAAAAATAATATAAAAATATATATACATTTAAATAAATAATGTAAAAATAATAAATTAAAAAACATATTAACTATGTTGTAACATTAGTGCACTTCCACAACCTACTGAAAACTGAACATAAATATTCAATATAAGAAATAATAAATAAAACTAAGAAGCCTGCCTCTCTCACCCCTTTCCTGTCAATCTTCAGCTGAGCTATCAATAAAGGCAAAAAAAAAAAGAAAAAAGAAAGAAATTAGATTAAATATGTTGTAGTGTACTGCCACAATCTACTGAAAACTTCTAAATATATATTCAACATTTTGGTAAACTATATTCAACATATTCCAGTCAGTAACTCAGCGAAAACGCTGGAAAACTTAAAAAAAAAGGTGGGCTGGATTTCTAACACAAGACAAAACAAGAGCATCATTATGAAACAGAATGAGGCACAATAATTGTTTTATCTCAATTATCTTGTTTTCATAATTGTTTGAAGCCAAAATGGTAATTGAAAATAAAATGTGATTTATTGCCCATCCCCAGTGTTATGAGAATATTAAAACACAAAGTGGTCTATGGGTGAAAACACTGTATATTTTATGTTTTAGAAAATAAAAAGAAATGTCTAAAACCATGCAGGTCGAAGTATTGTAATCCTTCAATCCAAGTGAAAGCATGAAAATCAGCTAAATCGAGTAACAAGAGTTTCATGTGCCATCTGTGGTATGTAATAGATATGCAATGTGTGTGTGTGTATGTGTGTGTGAGAATTACTGCTGTTCCAGAGCACCCAAGGGCCCAGTCCAGACCGACAGCCCCGGGGCCGCCTCAAGAGAAAAAGAGGATCAGTGGAAGAGCTTAACCATTCATGTCTGAGTGGTAAGTGGATTTTGACAAGTCCCAAATGAAGGGTTGATGGGAAGGGTTGCAGTGTGACATGCACGCTGTCCGTCACAGATACACACACAGCATATAGAGCACCTGTTTGGACTGCAGCGCTGCATCACACAGCTCTGCTGCCACTCTTCACCCCGTCAGTCACCGAGCAAATATCTCTCGCTGCCGACAGAGACAAAAGACCGGATTTCTCATGCTCTCATTACGGATGGCAGGTAGACAGAACACAACGGCTGCAAACTGGTTTTTCACATTGAAAGAAGGCACAGAGACTCTGAACTATGGCTGCACGATATGAGGAAAATATGCAATAATGTTGTTGAATATTGTGATATTACTCGCGATGAATATCAGTTTCTGCTGCTTTCAGTATTCTGCTAAAATACAACAAACTGCTTGTTGAATTTAAAAAACTGAAAGGAAGTTATTTCTGGCAATTATTTATTTGGTCTGAGTCTAGGATTTCTTTAGTCGATTAGTCGTTTTTTATGCTTTTTTCATACCAAATAACTTATTTCTAAAAGACTTATGAGCACATCTCTGGTAAACACAAGATTTAAAGTGGTGCTTTTGCATGATTCTTTGTAGAGAAACTCAGTTTTACAGATCTGTCGATTAAATCAACTCATCGATTAGTCGACAAAATCGTATGTTAGTCAACTAAGAATTTCTTTAGTGGAGGACAGCCCTAGTATGTTCCCGTGTTCATATGTTACCATGTGTTCTATGTACTGACTGTGGGAGCAAGTATCCCTCTGGGATAATACATCTAAATCTAAAATATTAAGCTTCAGCCAGAAACTGGTTAGCTTAGCTTAGCTTAGCATAAAGACAGGAAACAGTCTGGCTCTGTCCAAAATCCACCAAGCAACACCACTGACTGACACGTTAGATCTTGTTTGCTTAATCCGTATAAAAACCAAAGTGAATTTCTTCGCCAGGCACGGTAACTTCCTAGAGACTCTGCAGCTCCAGGAAATCATATAACCCCCCATAAAAACCACAACTTTATTTTTAGAAGACAGATATGAGAGCGGAACTGATCTTCTTATCTAACTCTTGACAAGGGTGTGAAAGAATAAGCATATTTCCCAAAATGTACAACTATTTCTTTAAGGGCTGGAAAAGATCATGGCTTGGGTTAAAACATTTTTAAAAAGTACTTTGTTACGGATCAATTGTCAGGATGGATATCATCATTCTTACGGCAGCTGGAGGACTTTGTCACTTGAAAGTAAACATAGTTGTTTTAGAGGACAGTCTCCAAATTATTCAGTAAGAAAAACAATCCATTTTCTACCTCCATCTCTACAGAATGTTATTAATCTTTGCCATATACAATTTAACCAGACATTAGCTTCATGCAGAATCATGACAAGAGATATGTACTCGTCAATTAACAGCATTGACTTTAAATGTTGTCATGACGACAGCGTCTCATAATTAGCGGTCAGTGAGAGTGCATGCATCAGTGTGACAGGTGTGCTTTAATTGGGTTTGCACATGTTGGAAAAAAACAGATCTATAATTAAAGTGGATGATCTCCGGCTGTATGTACGTACGTATGGCCACATGGGAGTCTAATGACGGATGTATAGCTGATGCACTTTAGTTCAATGTATCATCTGATGAATATTAATGATTTGAAATAAGATGCAAGTTTTAGTTTTTTTTAACTCAAGGACTGTACTTAAGTACAATAAATTGAGATACTTTACTTAAGTATATCCACTTTATGCTACTACATTCAGAGGATAATGTATTTATCTGCTATAGTTACTAGTTAGTTTGATTTTAAATACAAAACACATCATCAGCTTATTAAATATGAAATATTGTTATGGATTGAAGGTGTTTATGTTGCTGATTAGACCTTTAGGTTGGAGTTGCTGTACTTCTACTTCTATGAATAATACAGTTGTAAAATATTTTTTATCTTTTTGCACACAATAATAACTTGTGTGTGTCATTTATTATCTTGTGTACATAAGAAAAAAAAAATATATATTTCGGGGCCTCGAATAATTTCGAATGCAGGACTTTTACCTTTAACAGAGTATTTTTACGTTGTGGTATTTTATTTAACTAAAGGATCTGAGAACTTCTTCCTGATTTTACTTTTCTTCACATTTCTACGTCAAAGGTGGAGAAAATTAAAATTAATATTATTTCATCTAAAGCTGAAACTTTAGTCAGTTCATGTAAATTGTCACATGTGACTGTGTGCTGTTGTGTCATGGTGTTGTATTGTATGTTTCTTAACTTTTGTGGAACTGCAGGACACAGAGTCCACAACAAATGTCCCTGTGGAGACATTAAAGTACATCTTATCTTATCATTGATTAGCTGATTGACAGAACATTAATCTGGAACTATTTCTAGCTGAGAAAAACCTCTGCTGCTGCTATTACACCAAACAAGGACATATTTCACGTTTTATATGTCACATAACATGTACAAATATATATTATTGTGTTTGTCATACATGTAAGTCATTGAAAACCAAAGATGTACAGAATATGTTCCTACATCGATGATTATGTTGGCTGAGTCAGTGAGAGAGGCTTAACTTCCTGTTAGACCTCTTATGAACAAATTGTTATGGAACTCCATTAACAGAAATCCATATGAACTCATTTGGGGTTTGAGAGGTGCAGTGATGCGTAAAAAGTAAATCACAGATACAGAGCATATGAAAATCCATTGTATTTAATCATGTTTTACAGCCGCGGCCTCTGAGACAGAATTACTGTGATATTTTCTGTAGCAGACCTCAGGACCATGTCATTGTCCATTCAAGTTTGTAAGCAATTCTTATAGAATTAGGAAAAGTCAAGAATCAAGCTGATAAAACAATGTTTTTTGAGCTGTTTAATGGAAGGTGGCCTGACATCAGCAGAGAGGAACCTTTCCGTTCAAGGACCTCTGGACGCAACCAATCAGAGCAACGAAACGTGTGACGTAGCGCTGAGCGATGGACAAATGGAAACAGAGATGAGCTGTGATGGTGCAGCATCAGTATGTCTGTTGCCGTTTTTGCCATCAGAATTTGAAGACAGGTGTTTTTACTTTGCCTGGGAATCGGACGAATCTGCGAGCTCATGTTTTATTTGCTGTGGCAGATGCATTTGTGATTTGGTCTGCCATGTCAGGCTACATGATAACAGCTACATCAGAAACTTCCACACCAGCTGCAGCCATCTTGGTTGTTTCTGAAAATGCCTCAGCGGTGATCCTCTTTCAGGCTTTCCTCATTCACTCTTTGTACATATACTAAAGTACTGCACTCATTATGTTGTTCATATACAACCCACATCATCATTACGACCCATATTGCGAAAATATGCGTTGTTGAATATTGCGATAACAGTATTACTTATATCAGTTCTGTCTTTCTGCTGCTTTCAGTATTCTGCTAAAATACAACACATTGCTTGTTGAATTACAAAAAACGGAAAGGAAGTTATTTCTGACATTTTATTGAACAAATTGAACTGAACACAAAAGGCACCATTTAAAAAAAATAAATAAAGAATGATAGTTAACATTTTAAAGAGCAGTTTTCTACCGATACTCTCTTTCAATTAACTTTCACGATGTGTTTATTGTGAAAGTTGATATTGCGATGATGATAAAAAAACGATACATTGTGCAGCCCTACACCAAATCATTCATGACTACACGACTGCTCGCTCTTCAAAAACAGTTTCAGTGTGATAGACGTTTTCATATCGTTTTGATGAAGTATGTCGTCGTATCGCGCAGCCCTAGAATCAGCCTTAAAAGACTCTTGCAGAATGTTAACCCAGAAACACTGAGGTAATGTCGTCAGTGTCCTCAGGCAGAGACACACTCGCTTTCAGTATCTAAACTGAGCTCCTCTCTCATTCCTCTATGTACACTGTTGCACTTTGCCAGAAAAAAACAACCTGCAGCCAGGAGAACAGGCTTTTGTTTCATGCAAAACTGTAATACGTCATTTATTTTTTTCTAGTTTGCCTGTCCGGGTCACTGCATGTACCCTGGTGATCCAGATTATACCTGTGGAGGGCACGTGCACGCTCTGATTCCTCTGTCTGTCAGTCTCTCTCCCTCTCTACTCTCTCTCTCTCTCTCGCTCTCTCATCACAGATTTGTGAGTGGCATGTGTCTCTCCATCTGGCTCACACATGCATTGCATATGGACATTGCATAATGGCCTTGGGCCTCAGTAATGCAGCGCTACTCCCAACACGTGGGGAAGTGTCAAGGGCCAGAGAAACAAACTGCTTATGTAAAAGCATTGAGACGAGCAAACAACTCCAGCTACATTTGCTCACCCCGTGGAAAAAAATTGGAAGGCATCCTCATTAAATAGTGAAAACATGCAGTGACCAAAGGAATTAGCCGGAAGAGTGAATCACTCTCCTCAGTCGGCATGGGACGATATGAAAATTTCATGTCACCATTATGCTGGCCAAAATAATGTTACGAGATTATCAACGAAATATGACACTGGAATCAGTAATCAGCAACTTTGAGTTTTTTCTTATAAAATTGTTTCTTTTTTTACTTGAAACATTACGACTTTTTTATCATAAAATTGTGAGTTTTTTCCCAAAACATTACGACTTTTTTCTGGGGTTTTTTTTTTTTTTTTTACAACTTTTAGAGCAAAAACAAAAAAAGCCATGAAGCTTAACATGTTTTTTAAAATCTTGGATAGGAAATGACTACAAGTCGCCATCGTGCACCCATCTACTCAAACCAAAGTGATTGCACTCCTGTAGAAGATGTTTGTGTTTGTGCATGAAAGCACGCAGTGAAATATTAAAAAGAAGATACTGTGAATGTGCTGTGATGTTAGTCACTGGCTGTACTCATTTGGTGGTTGAGAACACTTCTGGCTGTGTTGTACTGCCAAGTAAAGACGGTTCTCGTCTTATAGAGTTGTTATGGTGAGTCAGTTGGCAAAGAGCTGCCGTGCGTCCCAGTGCAGTCTTGTTTCTGTTAGTTGTCCAATATTCACTCTCCCTCTACCTCCGTTTGTCTCAACCACCTGATGAGAAAAATATCTTTTTCACTTGCTAGCTAGTTGCTAAATTAGTTTGTTGTTTGGTAGTGGGCAGGCAGTGTACAGTGGATTAATCAGAGCTTGTCTGGTAAAAACAGCTGCAGCATCGTGGCTGCTGACCCGTTAATTCCACAGGGCACGTTACGGTTGCACCGCAGTTTTGCTCCGTCCCCCGCACGGCGTCGTGCCCCACCAGGAGCGTTTCAGAACCGCTGTCCGACGTTGACTTGCTCTTGATTTGGTCTTTTTTCACGGTTTTCCGTAGATTTTTGTGCTTGTGGTTTTGGGTGTGGGCCGATACCGAGTACCGACCCGATACTGAACGAGCGGCCCCGGTACCGAGGGCAACACATGGTGTGGTTAGGAAAAATCACTTTTTCATGATCATGAAGAA
>JAOVVB010138769.1:0-12098 GCA_028570985.1 Heterobranchus longifilis
ACACACACACACACACACACCATCAATCTGCCCCCCCTCCACTTTCAGTCTACCATACATATCATTGCACCTCAAGTCTCACTGCTTCTCGACAGTATGCACCCCGATGCATTCTGTTTTGTTTCTCTTTGTGTTTTTATGTATTCATGTCTGTGTTTTTGTGCCTACATTTGTTTGTACTTCTCTGTTTTCTCTTTTGTATTGTTAGGGCTTGTTATGCCATGCACACACACACACACGCACACACTTCTACACCAACATTAGTGTCAAGCTCATAATAACATGTCATCACTCAAGTTCGTAACCTGGAATATACGTGGAATTGGTTCACAGGCAAAGAAAACAAAAGTATTAAACCATTTATCCAAACTACAAGCAGATATATGTTTATTACAAGAAACACACCTTGCAGAATCAGACCATAATAAATTTAAATCACCACAATTCAATCACTACTTTTCAGCTCATTACAACACAAAACAAAGAGGAGTATGCATTTTAATAAACAAAAACATTTCATTTGTCCGTAACACCACCATCACAGATCCTGAAGGCTGTTTTATTATCATAAACATATCAATTAACAATAGCCCAGTCACAATCTGCAACGTTTATGATGACCCATCCTTTTTCCATCATTTTTTCCCTCCATCTCAAACATCTCTACCTGCCCAGTCATAACAGGAGGCGACTTCAACACAGTTATCAATCCATCAGTAGACAGATCTAACTTTTCAAACAATAAACATATTTGGCAATCTACAGAGACAATAAAACAGTTCATGAGTGATTTTGGTCTTGGTGATAGTTGGGGGCTGCAACACCGAGCTGCAAGAGAATATTCATTCTTCTCTCATATTCAAGCATTGACTTCTTCCTCACCAGCAACTCAATTATCTGTAATATCTCAGACTCAAAGATCCACTCCATCAGTATCAGCGACCACGCACCCGTAACATTTACATGGAACAGAATCAGTTTACATAAACCCATCACCAGGTGGCGCTTCAACACATCTCTTCTCAAAGACCCTGATTTCGACAGTCTCAGTCAGAGAGAGTGGGCATCCTTCCTAGAAATAAATGATTCCCCAAAGTCATCACCAATACTCATATGGGAAACAGGAAAAGCAGTTTTAAGAGGTTTAATCATTTCATTCTCCACTCACAAAAAAAAGAAATCAAAAGAACAAGAAACTGAACTGGAACCAAAAATCAAACGAAGTCATTAATGCAAGTAACCCAACAGAGGAAACCCAGAACGAATTAAGAAAATATAAATATCAAATAAATGAAATCACAAATCAGAAAACTCAATTCATGTTACACAGACTTCATCAGGCACATTTCCACCACAACAATAAATCTGGAAAATACTTGGCAAATCAAATTCAACGAAACAAAGAAAAACAACCATCTCCGTCATTAAGGACTCAGCAGACCACACTTTCACCCCAGGAAATACATCTTCAGAAATGTTCATGCCAATCTATATTCATCAGAAAAACACATAAATCAAGAAGACATCAAGTCATTTCTTCACAGCATCAGTTTACCACAGCTCAGTAAAGACCAAACCAACATCCTGGACTCACCGATAACACAGAACCCTCCACTGCTCTCCATCGCCCAGTAACAAGCACCAGGACCCGATGGCTTCCTGCTGAGTTCTACAAACACTTCTGGTCCATTATGACTCCGCTCTTCAACAAAGTCGTCACTGAAATAAAACACCTGGATTCCCACCAAACATGAACACAGCCACAGTTTCACTCCTCCTCAAACCCAACAAAGACCCGTCAGGCTCCCGTTTCTCTCCATCCATAATTCATCCAGACCAAACCGGCTTCATCAAAGGTCGACACTCATCCAACACACGCAGACTATTTAATTTAATTTAATGCAGTACTCATTACAACAAACTGGAACCATCAGAAGAAGCCTTCCACAAAGTTAACTGGACATTTCTCTTCACCACACTACAAAAATGTGGCTTTGGGGAATCATTTATGAACTGGGTCAAGATTCTCTACACCTTCAGCCTGTTATCACAAATGGACAAACTTCCCAACGCTTCACATGACACAGGGGGACTAGACAAGGATGCCCCCTCTCTGCCTCACTATTCGAACCGTTAGCAGCAGCCATCCGTCGGAACATCAGTATAAAAGGACTCCACACACCCAACACACATCCTAAGATCAGATTCAGATTCAGACAACTGTATTGATCCCAAGAAGGGCAATTCATTTGTAGCTTACCACAATCAATCACAATCACACAAACAGCCAACATGTTACATGCCAAAAAACACAGATTAACAAACACATAGCCCAGTCAACGACAGAAAAGTCATAAATAAGTAAGTAATAATAAATAAATACAGGACATTTGTGTACATTTCGTGTACCATGTACAAGACTCAGTTAAAAAAAAAAGTCATTTAAAATGACTGTTTACTGTACAAATAAAAAACGGACAGCTAAAAATGACGGTGACTCTGATATGACGTGAACGCAGCGTAAGCACCTGTGATTGACTGGCAGGTGTGCATATAGTAGTGCTGAGCCCCCCAATTCAACAGTATATTCAAACTGTAAACAGGTTTGGAGGGTTCATCAAAGGGACAAATTAAGTATACTGAAATAAGTCAGTATGAATATGGAACCTATTCCACAGTGAAATTGGATTAATTAGATTAAATTAATTGGATAATTAGGAAACCACTTTACTTTCTGTTTGTGAAGTTTGATTGGCAGTGGCACTTCAAGGTTAATTGATGTCCATTTGGGGATTGTCTTGTGCAGTATCACTTCCTGTTTTTTGCCACATTGATTTCTTGTTTTGTAACATCACTATGTCGTATGGAATTGAGACACAGTGAAAGTTAGTTCCTAATACCATAGTGGGCAGCCTGCCTAACCTGGATTCAACCCAGCTTTTTCAGACAATAGAGCAGCCCAACACCTGATCCCGATTATCTTGGGAGGACTAATAATTGTTGGCTTTTACAAGTAAATAATGTTAGCGCTCTCTGTGTACACAGTACTTCACCCTAGGATCTAGCCCCCGCCTCAACATGGAGGAGGAACATGTAGCCCAATGGGAAACACTGTTGCATGTTCCAAATACTCCACATCCTGCATGTCCTCTGAGTCTGTGCCCCCAAGTCCTCTGCAACTGTCCTCAACTCAAACACTGCAACCTATATTATTGCCTATTGGATTTCAAATAACAGTATATGTATGCAGTTACTTTTATAATGGATTTTACTCTTCATGCATGTCTGTTTTGTTCAATTCTCACCACATTTCTAATGCAGTGGCACAAAATGCAGAAAAGCTTTTAAGCACCTATTTTCTGCATAATATTTAACTTTTTTAAAGTGGGTTTTAACCTTTTTGAAGAAAGTTCACAAAGTTCAGTGTAACATATGTTGCAGGTCAGTTGTACGGACAGTCACAGGCACCTTTGCCCTGAGGACACACATGCCTAGACAGTGGATCAGGTGTTGATGCACCATTGACAGCCTTTCACTGCCTAATTCCAGATTTGTGGCATACACAGTGTCCACTTGCTACGCGTAGTAATCCCAAAGGATTGGCAAGTATTTTTAGTAATGGATTTACTGACGTCCGTTGATCCCTTGATGGGTGGCGTCTTTCACAACAGTCATGGACCACCCCAGCCTTGCTGAGTATGTGTGTGAGTATGCGTGTGAGTATACATGTGAGTAATGCGTGTGCGTGTGCATGTGTGTGTGTGTGTGTAGGCTTCTCACTCATTTGCTTGCAGGCCCATAATAATACATTTCCATGTTCTGTCTGCTGTTTCATCTGAATCTCATCGTAATGAAAACCAAACCAGAATCTGATTAGGGGCTCCTCACACCATGACCATGGGTTATTCTTTTGTGTGCTCAACAATGTTGGTTTGTTGGACTGTCCTTTCCTCCTCTGAGTTTGCATTCCTGCTGCGTTTCTCGTCATCATTTCTGCTCTACAATGACCAAATGTTCACAATACTGTGGGAAACTGAAACCCTGTCTCCTAAAGAATGACTTTCTGAAGAAAACATATTTTCCAGCAACCGGCGCATGTTGCGAAATGGTCGCCGTTTTAAACACGTAGTTAGGTTTAGGCAACAAAACTACTTGTGTAGGTTTAGAAAAAGATCATGGTTTGGGTTAAATTAAGTGTGTTTGTTATGTAGGTTAATTTAAATATGTTATGTAGTTAAAACAAGTCAACGTTGACTTTTGGTTTCACACGGGACACTAACAGCGGCCTCCTGGGTCAAATTCTTGTGTTTGTTTGAGCCACCCATCCACCCAGACCTCCTCCATACGAGGACTTCTGCATACTTTTAAAAGTATTTGTGATATCTCAAAGAGAATGCAGTTTAGTCGTATGGGAGCGTAATTCTTGTACCATCACACTTGAATCCAAGAATCAAGAGTGTTTTTCACCTCACTGAATCTTTGGAATCCAACTTTGTCGAGCAATTACAGGGACAAAAAAAAAAGAAAAAAAGCTTTTCTGTTTTCACTATTGTGTCCAACACAAGCTCTGTGCAGTTCAGGACTGAAGGAGTCTCTTCTTTTACTTAAAACAATATTAATATCATAACAAGCTTCTGGGAACTTTCTGTCCATCTGCATTATTACTTTGAATATCTGCTGTATTAGTGTGGCTGTCTTGTTCCTCTGGTCCGAAAACACCAATTGTCTTCGTCCCTGTCTATGGATACTTTCCTGTGTTTTGGCCTCTCATCCACATGCAAACAGAGTTTTACGTCACCAAAATGGATATTTTTTAAAACGCCTTCTAAGGTGAATCTTTTCTAAAACTCTGGTTACTGTGTGTCCGTGTGGCTGTGTAAACGGGGAGATTTTGTGAAACGATGACATCATCTCCTTAGTTCGTGCATGCCTAGTGTTGCTTTGTGGAATGAGCATGTGCCAGAAACAACAACAACGTCTACGGCTACATGCTAACGGCTAAATGCTAACGGCTACTGGTAAGCTAAGCAACAACTTCACCTCGTCGTCTGTCCGCATGAGTCGTGCAGTTTAGCCACAGCGAAAGATAAAGACATAATTTCCTTCCATTGTTTTACTGTTGTTTAATCTGTTACAACTGCTGAAGCTAAGGTTCACTGTATGCTCAGATTTTTCTTCTCTGGTGTTTGTCGTAGACTTTATTGCCCCCTACCGGCCCAGCGGATGATTCTAATGTAGACAGAGATATTTATCAAAACAGAGGTTGTGGGGATGGATTTTTTTTAAATGGATGAGAAAAATTATCAGTTTATAAAAATATCCAGATACATGTAGACAGGGCCTTCGTCATTAGGTATGACTTCTTGATATAAATACACTTATATGTAATCAGTGTCTTGTATCACATTAATAAGTTATGATAACTAGCAGACTTTATTTCAATAATGTGACTTTTCTGTTTTATAGGATAAACGATCTGTGGTTCAGCTTTTAAACCTCATCATGTCTGAAATGTTGTGTATACATGTCTGCCATGCTATGAGCAAGTTGAAACCCCGGAGTAAAACAATGGCTACGTCATGGCAGGCTGAGTATGAGAGGAATCTAAATGTTAATTATGGCTCCGAAAAGTCAAATCGCTTAAATGTTGAAAGCCAGAGATTTTAGAGGCTGTTGGGAAAATCCCATAGTAATCCATGGTGATCTGAAGTGCTCTAGCTCACTCAGACAGCACAGACCACAGCCAGCTGCAGACAGACAAGTGTCCGTCTGTGTGTGTGCATGCTACAAGCATGTGTGCGTATGTCTACATTTGGGGCAGGGAACGAGAGGAGGGAATTACTTTAGATGAATTCAGAACGTTCTACGGTAAGAGGATGCGATGAGTCCCTGGTCCAAGGCTGGGGAAATGAAGTGAAGGGTACGCGACGGATGCAAATACGTAACCTGTGACGTCATCTCTTCCCTCATCCATCCTCAGCCTTATCCCCCTTTTTCCTATCCAAACACTGAGCCTCCCTGTCGACTATTCCTCTCAACCCATATTTTTAGTGATGACACACTAGCCCTCCCCTATTCCCAGCCCTTTTATCCTCCCGTTACCCCTTACCTCTTCATATGTCCTCCCTAAATCCCAACCCGTCACTTAGCTCTCCCGCTCTGTCCTGGCGGTAAGGCTTCCTGGTGTTTTGGCCTGCCGACTCAGCAGCACAGCAAGGTTAAATCTTCCAAAAGAAAAGAGGTTCACTGTAGCTCTACCCATTACCACATACAGTACAGCGCCCTCACCTTGGATGATTGACAGTGTTAGGGGCTCGATTATACATTTCACATACAAAAAGGGTAAATAAAGAGGAAGCATTGTAATATACATGCACTGTGGCAAATGTCCTCAATATATAATAAATGCAATTTGTTTAGATTAAAGCAAAATATGTCTCAGGAGTGCAACACTCCAGTTAAATGCACTGCAGCAGATCAGCGTGTTGTGATGAGGGTGAAAGTGTACAGCTCAGGTCAAGGAGGAGTCGAGGTCATTCGACAGTGACAAAGTCTCTTAATAATAATCTCTGAACTTTCTTGCCTTGAATTCAGCCCCTCAGGCAGTTTTTAATCCCAAGCTGCCTCCAACAAGCTCCACCCAATGATTACGTATCGGGCCTGCAAATCTTCTTTTTAAGCTCCCTTTCCCCGGGAAATGTTCCTTGTTTGAACAGTGTGAATTATAATGCCATGATTAAAGGAGACCATTTTTACATCCTCACACCGGCATTAAAAAATAGTGTCGGGGGTAGAATCACATGCAGGACCACACTAGGCTGCACAATATATGGTTTTTTTTCATCGCAATATCAACTTGCACAAAAAACACATTGTGAAAGTCTGCAACATATCGCAAAAGACTCAAGGATTTTTTGAGTTAGTTGAAAGAAAGGTAGAAAACTGCTCTTTAAAATGTAACTATCATTCTTTTTTTTTCTTTTTTTTAAAAATTTTTTTCTTTTTTTTTTTTAAATGGTGCCTTTTGTGTTCAATTCAATGTTCAATGTGTTCAATAAAATGTCAGAAATAACTTCCTTTCAGTTTTTTTTTTAATTAAACAAGCAATTTGTTGTATTTTAGCAGAAAAGCAGCAGAAAGGCAGCGCTGATATTTATTTATCGCAAGTAATATTATCGCAATGTTCAACAATGTTATCGCATATCACATATTTTCCTCATATCGTGCAGCCCCAGACCACACATGTAGTCTACTCATTAAACTGTCCTTGTGGGTTTTGCTCATAGACTGTATATAAACACGTCTTCACTACTGTACAAAAGTGAAGCCAAAATAATTAATTATATAAATAACGAATTAAAACCAAACTTCTCAGAAACACTTGAACAAACAGTGTGATTAGAACTACCTAAAAAAAACACATACTTTCATATTTTAGTGTGGCCCATCCGTTAACATGGAGGGGACGGGGTTGTTTAGTCGAGATGTTTTGGCTTCGCTTTTGGAGATTTGTCATGTCCATCTTTATATACAGTCTATGGTTTTGTTGTGAACAAGACAAAAAGGGAATTGAGAATTAGGATTCCTGAGCATAAAAGTAGCATCAGAAATAGGGATGAGAGGTCTCCTGGAGTCAAACACTTTCATTCTGCTGGCCATGGAGTGGCTTCAATAAACAATCAATGCAAATTGTTTAGATTAAAGCAAAAGATGTCTCAGGAGTACACAAACCCCAGTTAAATGCACTGCAGCAGATCAGTGTGTCATGATAAGGTGACGGTGTCCAGCTCAGGTCAAGGAGGAGTCGAGGTCATTTTCCAGTGACAAAATCTCTTAATCTCTGAACTTTCTTGCCTTGAATTCAGCCCCTCTAATCCCAACATGCCCCCAACAAGCCCCACCCAATGATTATGTTTGGGGGTCTGCAAATCCTCACAAAGAAGCCAGGATTTGTGAGCAGGCAAAGTGCTGTCTCAGACTCTCAACTCCTGAAGAAAGTCCCTGATGGAGGTTTTGGAGCAGGATGAATTCATTGATGGTTTTTGATCTTTTCATAGGAATAACATCGACCTTATCCTCTAGCATAATACATAACTACATGTTAAAAAATAACTGAACTTTGGTTGTACTTTCATAGTTTTAGCCATCACTTCAGCAACATTGTACTCACCAAGTGCATTGCTGGTAGATCCAGGTGACACACTAGGGTCGGGCGATCGATTGTTTCTATGAATGAAGTGAATAAACATTTATAAAAGTGTGAACATATTATTTAAAATATTTAAGCATTCAAAAAATAATAATAAAAGCAATGTCTCCTCTATTCAATAAACAGCTCCCCTTTAAAAGTCCATGTATTCAATAAACAGCTCCCCTTTAAAAGTCCATGTGATGCCACAATATCACAGCATCATGTTCCATTTAATATTATTATCTTATCTTTAATATCACAATCCAAATCATATCCATAACGTTAACTACCCTTATGGAGTGCAGAGCAAAGATTTTGTGAGCAGGCATGTCGAGAACAGAGATGCAGGGTGCCAGATCAGATCCATGGAAAAGAGACGGCAAACTGCTTTGTAATTAAGGATTTAAAATTCACTCGTCACTCGTGCTGATTAACGGGGCTCAGCGGGCGGACACCAGAAACATCTGTAAATGCACAGTCAGGTGCACATTCTAGAGATGATTTTTTCTAACATCTTAGTTTGGATAGTACTTAAAATCGCCTTAATATCGGAGTAGGAAACACCAATCATTGATCATTCCTTCAATCGTCGATATACAATCTGATCACCATCCAGCACAAGCCTTAGCTAGTATACACACTAATAACAGTTACAATGGATGAGAAAGTTTCCAGGGCACTGTTGCTGTCCTAGCTGGCTGATTGGCAGGGGGGCGGGGCTTCAATTGATCATTAAGGTCATTAGTCACACCCATGCTTATCCTGCAGTGACATGTCAAAATGTCCATTATGAGAAAGGCCTATTGACCATGTGTAACAATGCCAACTCCTGACAGAAACAGAGTAGAGAAATGCTCACAGATAATTAAGAATCGCTTCAGAATTATGGAGGTTGTAACTTTGAGAAGGAGCTATTGATTAGAGAGTCTCATGTGGGCTATCTGTCTCCTGATTGTCTTCAGCTTAATTGCTTTACCATGTAGGACCAGGCTGATTGTTATTTTGATATGCAACAAGGGATCAGCATTTGAGTGACCCCCGCCCTCACTTATCCTTGTTTGTCAGCCTCCAAAGTTAATATACGAATCACGCAATATGTTTTCAGTAAATATTCTACATCTTTTGTTGAAAACCAAATCACAGAGCTGAATGTGAAATGTGTCGTTGCTTGCCTTGCATTGATGATGAGCTGAGTAGCAGAGTAAACAAGATGATATACCTGGAACACATGCCGCTGCTATATTGAAATATGACTTGAATTAATTTTGTTTCATTTCTCTTAGGCTATGTCCCAGGTGTTGAAAATAGAAATGCAACGTGCATTCAGGGGTTTAATACAGCAAATAAGTTGCCTGCTGTTCATGTAATGTACATAGTATTTTGCAAGCTGGAAACCAATGGTCCAGAGAACACCCTTTTGCAGAAGTACAAGTTTAATTTGCTTTTTAACATGATACAAAATCTGTTACTGACGCATTGCGTTGGTTTAGATTGCCGTCGCAGTCTAAACCAATGCAATATTTATTGTGTTCTCCGTTTTCTAGCATCAGAAAGTGTGATATAAGAAGCTCCTGGTTACAGCCATACTGTCAGGATCCGTTAATGTTTAATTGACCATTAGGAATCATGTTTTTAAAGTGTGTGGTGTCCATTTTAAACACCCACTCCAGATTAAACATATAGCATTTCTTTGTGAGTGATTTATCTGATTTGTTAATAACTCAATAATGATCAGAAGTTTTCTCTAATGTGGCCCAGCAGAGGTTAGAGAGGTAAAATTGTGACCACAGGGTTGCTGTTTTCAGCTGCTGGACCAGCAAGAAACTAAACCGGCTGTCTAAATGAAGAAAAAACAACTCCCGCAGAATATGCAATATGTTCTTTCCTACAGTGGCATAAAGTTACTGTCATTTACATTGTTTCTGTATCATTTCAACAATCATTAGAACCAAAACAGGCTCAAGACAATGCTTTAAATCCAGGTTTAAGTCCTTTGAGCTCATGCTCATCATGAATAATTAAGAAACCCACAATGGCAAGGTGCCCCAGTTCGATCTCAAGCTAATGAATCTATCACTAATGACTCACTTAGCTCATCAGGCTTGACATCAGTAGACCCAACAACACTTCAGCATGACTCTGTTTGCTTGAAATGTTATCTTTTGTCTCATTTCCTGCAACTCTTATTTCCCCAGAGGAAGAACAGTTAGTCTATTTTATTATCCTGCTTGTCTCATTCTTAAGAAATATTGCGACTTTAACAGGCTGGAGGTTAGATTGAGGTTAGATTCTCATCTTGTTTTTACTGCATTTTAATCCCTGTTCTCTTTGGGTGGTATTATCCCGTCTGTTACATGTGTCATTATTAGTCGAGCGTAATTTGCTGGCGCTTAATGCTGGCCCTGTTTTCAGTTGCTTCTCAGTCTGTGTTGTGCACCAGAGGGACAGTTTTTAACTCTAATCTACGTACGAGGTACTACACTTACTACAACTACATTGCCCTCACCCTCCACCCAAAGAAATCACATGATTATCTTTAACTGATACAAGTACTGATAGAGCATCAGAGTAAACTGTCCTACATTATCGTTACAGCTCTAATAACAGATGCAACATTACTTAGAGACAACATTTTAATTTCTTTCAGTTCCAATTATCAAAAGTGTTCTTGGCACTCATGTTTTAAATTTTCAGATAGCTAATACTCAAATGCTTTAAGCTAAATGCTTACGCTAGCATAGCAACATTCTCATAATGACAATGCTAACATGTTGCTAATGTTGCTAGCACCAAAACAAAAAGTCCAGCTGAGGCTGACAGGAAAATGGAAAAATGGAATGTTATTAGTTTTGCAGGTATTTGGCTATAAATCAAAGTTTTGGTGCCAAAGAAAAAAAAAAACAAAGGATCACCAAAGTTATTTGCTACAGTTCATCCTGAGGAAAACATGAATATCTGTACCAAATATCACAGTGATCCATCCAATAGTTGTTGAGATATTTCAGTCTGGACCAAAGTGGTGGACTGATTGATAGACCGTCATACTGTAGCTTTTTTCAGCCATGCTAGTTGCATGGCTCTGGAGGGTTAACCACCTTAGACTGTTGTCATTGTTAAGACAATAACCATGCACTCTGATAGCTATTAATATCATTAGCTGGTTATAAGCAGATTAATGAGCCAACAAAGTGGAGCTGGAGAAGCAGGCAGCAGGATATGAGGCGGGTGATGAGCTGAGAGAGATACGTCCAAGTCAGGATACAGTATGTTTAGCCTACAGCAGTTAGTAACACAAAAATACAGTATAAAGAAGGGAGAAACTATGTACAGACAAGTTGAAATTGTGGTTGCATATGGCAACAAAATTTGCTGTGATGGTCCCCAAAGTGTGTGTAATATTTGCAGACTTTTCAGTACATTATGTAGAAGACGACAGTGCTTTTGCACTTGCATACGACTAATAACTGCCACTTCCCCATGTTGGAGATTTCGTAGGATTTTACACAAAGTCTGCATCTAGCCTTCTTTTCCCATATGGAATAATTCGCCAACCAGGCTTTATATTTGGGATTGTCAAACCAACTCACTGAAAACTTGCATTTACCTGTTGTGTCACAATACCTGTACTATTGCAATACTACTGACAAGCCAGCCACCACAACTGCTATGTTAATGTTTTTTTTCCGTTTTCATGAGGCTAGGTCCTTCTTGTTTTCATTTAAAGGTACAGTGCGTAGTTTTTAGCTGCATCTAATGGTGAGGTTCTAAATTGAAACTGATTGAAACACTATCCTGCTCACCCCTCCCTTTTGGAGAAATGCACAAGCTGTGGTGGCCTCCAGGGACAAGAAGCTAATTGAACAGATTTTGGTTACAAACTTCTCACAAACAAAATGTTGGCGGGCAA
>JAOVVB010138780.1:0-12098 GCA_028570985.1 Heterobranchus longifilis
CCCTCTGTCTCTCCCTCTGTCTGTCCCTCTGTCCCTCTGTCTCCCCCTCTGTCTGTCCCTCTGTCTGTCCCTCTGTCCCTCTGTCTCCCCCTCTGTCTGTCCCTCTGTCTGTCCCTCTGTCTGTCTGTCCCTCTGTCTGTCTGTCCCTCTGTCCCTCTGTCTGTCTGTCCCTCTGTCTGTCCCTCTGTCTGTCCCTCTGTGTCTCGCAGCAGTCAGTCAGTGGAAGAACGCTGGGCGCGGTGCCAGCCAGCCGGGGCGCCAGTTGTGCAGTCCATCAGTAGCATTAAAGACATGTTATCCACCCGAGTGTATCCGCCTGGCTTAGAGCCCTGATCCCCTGTCCGAGCCCCCCCATGCTGCTCAGGGGCCCCCGGGTAAAAGTGCACAGAGTCCCCTTCTTGCTTTATCAGCATGGCACCCAGGCATCCAGCCTGCTGCTTTAGGTCTCTTAAAACACGTACACAAATAAATGAGGAGGGCGCTGGAAATAACTACTTTCTCATCTGCAGCCAAGCTGCCCTGCCAGTCAGGTCATTGTCTTTAAAGGGACAGCGCACCACAGAAAGCTGCTTCCTTCATTCAGCTCTCTGTAATACAGAACAGATAAAAGGTTTCACGGAGCCTTTAAAGGACTGTTTGTTTCCTGTTATGCTCAGCTAGATAATAGACTGATTTTTCCTCACGGCTAAAAATATTGCTCTTTTGATTCTGAATATACAGGATCCGTACTGCGTAACTGTCCTCATTCTATCTGCTTTGATATAATGGTCAGTGCTTTATGGGTGTGCTGGTATTATTGCTGTTGAGTGGTTTCAAGTGTCACTCCAAGGGTCAGTTCTGAAGCCGTCAGTGACCTCGGGCACATCAGCACCATGTCTCTCCTGTTAGCGCGTCCATCGCAGCCCGATATTCACTCGAAATTGCCATTTTGTTCCCACTCTGTTATTCAGTACGCCTTTGCCATTAGCCTTTTAATCGTGTGTTAATCGTGTGTGTGTGTATCAACGATATATGGACACACTATCGGTGAGGTGTTCTGATTACCTCTGTCGTCTCGTCTCCTTTGTATCGTGATGTATTTTGACGTGCTTCTTAAAAACGAGTTGTTTTATGGTCTGATGAGACGGACGTGTGGGTCATGGTGGTGCGATCGTCGCTGCGCCTGCCGCCGTGCTTTACTGCCGCTAACATCACTACCAACACCACATGCAGACAGAACCCAGATCCTGGTCTGCTCAAGGTTTCTGGCTTCAGTAAAAGGCAGCTTTTTTCCTGTTTTTTCCTGTTGTTTCCTGTTTTTTCCTGTTTTTTTCCTGTTGTTTCCTGTTGTTTCCACACTTGCTCGTGGCTGATGTCAGCCTGCTCTATATGAGAAGTGTCCTGAGATAACTTTTGTTATCAGAATCAGTTTTTATTGCCAAGTAGTTTTCACGTACAAGGAATTTGTCTTGATGTAACAACAAACAGCACGAAACAAAAAGTATACACAAAACAAAATAAAAACAACAACAAAAGCAAAGAAAAAAAGGGTATCTGTACAAGTGAAAAAGAAAGCTCCAAAGACAGGAGGCGTAATTAACTCCAAGTATAAATAATATTACAGTAGGAATATGTAAACATTACATTCTGTATGAGAGCTGCATAGTTTAGAGGATATATAGATACACATATATATATATATATATATATATGTGTATCTATATATATATATATACAGGGAATACAGACAGGAGTGTGCAGGTGTTCTCAGTATAGATGGAATATGAATGTGCTATTAAACCGATAAAAATAGAAATAAAATAAAATAAGATAAGATTGCGTTAATGTGACGCATCGTGTTATGAGTTGAGTGCTCCTGTGTGCAGAGTTTATAAAGTCGGCAGTGTGTTGTGGTTTCTGCTGCATGCTCATTACACAAAGCAACACAAAAAATATCTGTTTTACTGACGTAAAACTGATGAGAGGCCAAAACACAGAGGGAAATATCTGTTCAGACAAATATCCAGACACATGTGGACAGGGCCCTTCATCATCAACTTCTTTGTCTTCCTCTCTGGTGTCATTAGGAAAATCTACATTTTGATTCCATGTGCATCACTTGCATCACTTGACAGTTTCTAGGTGTGAAGATGGTTTTTGGAGGTGTGTGTTTGTGGGTAGTCTCTCTGCTGGGTGCTTTAACTCGTATTGTTTGTGTTCCCAGCAGGAACCACGGAGGACTCTCCTGCTGACGACGAGGGCCTGAGACTCACAAAAGGTAAGACAATTACCTTCACCTTATTGAATGGCTGAAAATCTCTCCGGCAAAGTCCAGCACAGGCACGCCGATCCACCAGCATGTAGTATTCATTGATTCTGAATACGAGCACAAACATGTGAAAATCAATATCTTTCTTGCTTCAAGAATGAAGCTCCCACACTTCTTTCCAATCAGAGACTGGTTTCATGAAGACATGTAGCACCGCTCTGCAGAGTTACATGTTCATTTAGCTCAGAGACTTGTGCAATGTGAGGTATTTGGACAAAATAAAGGCTCATTTTAAGCCAAGAAAGTTCCTATTCCAGGATATAACTGAGAACCTGCTGACAGCTGACATTAACACCTGCTGACAATTGACAAAAAAAGGAGAAAACAGCTCAATTTGCGGTTTGCTAACAATGGTGTAGAAACAGTAATAACAGGGTACAATTTAAAGAGACAGCAGCAGCCACTTGGAATCTGTCATTGCTTCACTCATTACCAAATGTACGCAGTAAAACCTTCTTGTAAATGTTAAATTCTTCCACCAGGCACGCAGCTTGACGCTGGAGCTCATTCAGCCGTGTTTTAGTTTGAAACGTCTGAAGCTGGAGCTTCTCTTTCAGGCCCAGTCTACATGTATCTGGATATTTTTCTCCTTTGTTTAAAGAAAAAGAATCCATTCACACGACCTCCGTTTTGATAAATATCTCCGTCTACAGCAGAACACACAAACGCTCGCCGGGCCAGGAGGCTTCGACAACGACACGTCAAACACCAGAGAAGAAGAATCTGAGCGTACAGTGAGCTTCATGGGCGAAACTTCCACTAGGGACAGGCGGGACAGTTTTTGTCCCCCCCCACACTTAAAAAAAACAAAAACTGGACTTTTACTTTTTACAGTCCTAAAACTAATGTTATATTAACAAAAAAACAGCAGTAGTATTACAAAGAAGAAAGATGTGATGCCCGTGGTCAGAGGCGTAGATTTCGGGGGGACGCAGGGGACACTTGCCCCTCAATATTTAGAACACGTGCATTTGTCCCTCCCCCAAAAACACGTGAATGTAGCAGAGGCCTTTTATTTTTGACGAAATTAAGGACATTTCCACCATAAATTGATGCAGAAAAAGGCAGAAATTGGTGCAGAAAAATCACCAGAATGCAGGAATTCAAACTTTCCTGGGGGAGGACCCCCCTGACCCCCGTTTCATATGTGTCTCCCCCAATGTTGAAACAAAACTTACATGCTAGCCCAAGGTTTAAAATAAATACATGAATAAATAACGGCTTATGTATGGAGGTTATGTTTTATTTAAATGTATTTCTTTATTTTAAGATTATTTGACAAGGACCATGTACAAAAAATATAAATTTCAATAAATTAATTTTGTATCTTACACAAAGTTCTTAAAAATCTCCTCCTGTTTAAGAAAACAGCTTTGCATTGTCATATTGCTGCACAATCCACATAGAAAAGGTTTATTATACACTATATCGGCCGCCATATCAGTAATTGGTGAATTTTCCCCTCTAATATCGGTCAGTCTCAAAAATCCAGTATCAGTCAGCCATACTGATGAGGTAAAGGTGTGGAGCTCCTTTTGTATGAAAACATGCAACTGATTAGGACACACACATAAAATGAGTCACTTCTTATTGCAGGAGTATTTAAGAAAACCTACAGAATTTTGGGCATTTTTGCTTAGAAATTTACTTACATTTTAAAGTATGTAAAATACTCTAATATGCTCAACATTTTTGTTTAACATGGTTTTCCCACAGAAAAGTCACCTGGAGGCACATCTACTCTTCACGAAAGGGGCTCTTTATTAACAACTCTCAGATAACACATCTTTTTTTATTATAAGGATCTAACTACAGAGCATTTGCAGTTTCAAAACAATTAACGGTATTAAGTGAATTCTTAAAGAAAGAAAATCAAGTTTTTAACCAAGTTACCGTGTCTGTATGGTGTTTGTTAACATGTCTATGTGGTGTTTTTAACCATGTTAACGTGTCTATATGGTGTTTTTAACCATGTTTGTCAATAGAAAGGTCTGTAACATGCAGATCTGTGTCATCTGAATTTACCAGGCGCCCTGAATGCAGCATTTGCCAGACGCGCAGGTGCCCCGGGCCGTTATTGTGACCTATCGTTAAAATCGATAATCACCTCTAACTGTACACATACTAGCGATGAAATAACTGACAGTTAACTGTTAATCTGTTAAACATTATATGAAATATTCAACTCTTTGACTCAGACTGTGTATGCCTTGTAAGTAACGTTGGAGTTTAGCTATCTATTTTTAGCTTTAAAAATCCTGGTTATAAGTTAGCTGTGACGTTAGCTAGCTAACGTTAGTGAATATATTAGCAGGTAGGTTAGCGGTTAGCTTACCTGCTAACTTAACATTTAATTTTTCTTTATGTTAGCTAGTTAGCCGAATGCCAGCCACAGGATAAACTACTTAATGCTGAGGTGACTAACTGAATGTGGTAAATGGTTTGATAATGATAACATTTAGTTATGAGACTGGTAAATTAGCATATGCTAGCTAATGTTAGCTATTTGTTAACATGCAGATGTTAACTGTTACATTAGGTTACCTTAACAGAACCATGTAAATAGATATTTAATGTTAAACAAGATAGTCAAGCTGGTTTTATTTGCTATCTTAAATAATCAGACATAAATATTAGAATGTACCATATATATTATCCTGCAACTCCAGAATAATGTTAGTCAGTTTGTTATCAAACTATGGTTTAACACTATTTTACTTATCAATAGAAGAATAAGATGAAAAATACAGGAAACTGTTGAAAGACCTACAGGATCTTAGCACACTGAATTACTGTATGTGTGATGGTATTGAGAGACAAACATTTGTGATTAAGAAACTAATTAAAATGTCTAATTTAATTTCACATTTGCAGTAACGTTCCGTCACCATGAAAGAAGTGATACCAATGGCAGCAAAACTGATTCCCCCAACATTAAACAAGAGGGCGGTGAACAACAGCAAGGGCCCTAAACAGACGACACCCCAAGAGGTAAGCTGGTCAATCATTTACATCATTTTTATTTAAGTTTAAGTTTCTTGGAAATAATGCTGCGTTCACATGAAGCCAGACGGACGGTAGACAGCAAACTGGATATCATTTTAGTAGATGAGAGCAGGACGGTAAAATTAGGTGAGGCCGGCACAGAATACCGGCAAATACTGGTAAAATATTTTAACTTTTTTCCGTCCTCTGCGACGGTATTTAGAACCGGATGTTACATTGCTCCCTCACACACGGAGAAAACATAGACGATATATTACGAGAGAGAGATATTACAAGAAACTACATGCATTACTAGAATAATTACATTAAAAATAGTCACAAAATAATTGTATTTAATATATTTTATTCTATTCTTTGGAAACAATACGACATCACCATAGCAACAAATCGTCATGCATGTTTAGTTTTAACATCCTGCCACTTGGTCGGACTGTTTGTTTGTTTGTTTGTTTGTTTTCCTGTGCCGTCCAAAGGGTTTTGTCCGTCTGCCAGTACCGTCTCCCTGACTCCATGTCAATGCAGCATAAGTCATTCAGCATGAAAAAAGCATAAAAATGACTAATCGACAAAATAAATCTTAGTCAGACCAAACGATCGATTAGTCGACTAAGACGGGGCAGCCCGAGAAAATGAGGTCAAAGAGCAAAGGACCTGCTGAATATGTGCCAGTCCCTCTGCTGAATTCCAATAAATAAATAATCACAATTAAAGTAATGTTTGTACTGGAAAATGGTACTGTTTTTGTATTACTGAGATTTTCATTTGTTTTGAGGAATGCCACTTTTCCACTGCATGGTATGGCTCGATTCGCTCTTTTTTGGTTTTCCATGAGCAAAAGTTGTGGAGAGTCCCTCCTCTGTTGAGGTTCATGAGCCGATACTAGAAGGTGGAGTTAAAACACTGCAGACCACTGAGTAGGGCTGTCGCAATAACAGCAATATCGCAATATCGCAATACCACTATCGGATGCCCAAAAGAAGTTCACCATATTATGCTGTTAAATACCACATATTGCTATAATCAGAGCGAAATATAAACAATATATATAAACGAAACAATATTGCATAATTACACAAAAAAATGTCTTAAAATGTCAACAAACACTTTTATAATATTTTCATTCTTACCATAACAACGAAGGCCGTCATGTTAGATTGTGTTACCATGTGTTCACACCAGGTGCAAGTAAAATAATCTTTTGTTTTGACTCACTTCATATGTGCGAGTTACTTGCGTTATTCGCTGCGGTAGTTCAGATTTTCCAACTCAAGCGAATGAGCAATGACGCATCATTTGCGAATCCCGCCTACACTGAGGGGTACTAGCAGAAGAAAAAAAAGCTGGCCGTACCATTAGTGATACAATGAATTTTCATTATCGGCATAATTGTGAATATCTTCACAAATTGACTGCAGTTTACTACATTGTCCTATCTGTGATTCAACAAAAAGTCATAATGAGAAAAAAGTCTTAATGTCTTGAGAAAAAAGTCGTAATGTTTTGAGAAAAAAATCGTAATGTTTTGAGAAAAATTTTTTAATGTTTGGAGAAAAAAGCCATAATGTTTCGAGAAAAAAGTCGTAATGTTTCGAAAAAAAAAAGCTGTAATGTTTTGAGAAAAAAGCTGTAATGTTTGGAGAAAAAAGTCGCAATGTTTAGAGAAAAAAGTCATAATATTTTGAGAAAACAGCCATAATGTTTGGAGAAAAAAAACGTAATATTTTGAGAAAAAAGCCGTAATGTTTAGAGAAAAAAGTTGTAACGTTTGGAGAAAAAAAGTCACAATTTTATGAGAAAAAAGTCGTAATGTTTGGAGAAAAAAAGTCACAATTTTATGAGAAAAAAAAGTCATAATGTTTACAGAAAAAAGTTACAACAAAACAAAATGTAAGGTAAAGAGTTTTAAGCATATTTTGTTGATTATCGGGATAATATAGTGAATCAGAGTTATTTTGGCCAGGATAATTGTGACATGAAATTCTCATATCGTATCGTCCCGTGCCTACGTACCATACAGTGGAAACCCGGCGATAGATAGATTTTTAAATGTGTAAATAATGTTTTAATCTTCTCCCCATTGCAACAGATGGAACGTACACCTGCAAATCAAGACAAATCTCCACCAAAAAAGAAAAAAACTCCCTCTAAACCATCCACATCCACTTTGGAGTCTGCAGATTTATTTGAGGCTTCAGCTGCAGGTATGTGTAATGTCATACTATATACTGCAATATACTGTCATGCATGTACTGTCGCACAAAGTGTTGTTGTATGGGAAAATTACATTTTAGCCTACAAATACATATATTACTCAGTGGTGGTAGCATTACCACAGTGTAAAAATACTCTGTTGCAAGTAAAAGTCCTGCATTCAAAATTGTACTCAAGTAAAAGTATTAGCATCAAAATGTACTTACAGCACCAAAAGTAAAAGTACTCATTATGCAGACCAGTATTATTCAGAATAATATATATTATATTATTTGAACTATAATAATTGATGCATTAATGTGCTTTGTCACTTTAATGTTGCAGCTGGTAAAGATGGAGCTCATTTTAATTATAGGGCTACAACTAATAATTATTTTCATTATCGATTAATCTGCAGATTATCATCTCGATTAATCGTTTGATTGATAAAATGTCAGAAAATATTTAAAAAGTGTCCATCCCAGTTTTTCAAAAGTCCAAGGTGATGTCTTTAAATATCTTGTTTTGTCCAAAACCCACAGATTAATACGATATAAAACAGAGAAAAGCAGAACATCTCTATATTTGAGAGGCTGAAAACTGCATTTTCTGCCATGTTTTCATGATAAAATACCTTAACGATTAATCGATAATCAAAATAGTCAATCTGCCATTATTTTTCTGTCGACCGACTAATCGTTGCAGCTCTATATAATTACTTTATATACTGCTCGGTAGCTTAATCGACAATAATATATCAGTTGATATGCTGATTATTTTGTATTAACAACCTAAATCTGCAAAGTAACTACAGCTGTCAAACAAATGTAGTGGAGTAGAAGTATGAAGTAGCATAAAATGGAAATACTCAAAACTGTACTAACAGTACTTGAGTAAATGTACTTTGTTACATTCCACCACTGATAGACTTTTAGGCTTTAGACTTCAGACTGTTGCTGTTTTTTTTAACATCACAACAAAAGCAGCAGCAGAATATTGTCGCTGTCGGGTGAAAACCTTGTGTCTCCAATACCGTTTCAGGAAATGAAAAAAGGTTAATTTGAAAACATTTTATTGAGCTATTTACCTCAGACAAAGGCAGTCTTTTTAATACTTTTTACTGGTTAAATATTTGTAAAAACCCACAGACAGACGTAAAGAGTGACCAATAGCATTGATTTATGGAAAAAGAAAAAAAAAAGAAAATAAATAAATATATATATATATATATATATATGGAGATATGAGGTTTCTGCCCGACAGTGACGATATGTGAAAAGTGTCTGCAATTGAATAAACACATCCTGTGAAATTAATAACGTGATTCAAAACTGTTGCTGCTGTGTTTGCTGTTTTGCACTGACTGAAATAAAAATCACATGGCCTGGTCCCAGACCAGTGAGTGCTTCCACATCAAATGTTCAGACACACACATAAAATATTGGAGAAATTATTATTATTCAGTTTGTATGTGTAGTTAAGATGTTGTTTTTTTGCCACTGAGTGAAATCTGCAGCATCCTGTTGTTTTGCTCTCCGTTACAGGTGCAGGTAGAGAGGTCGGCATGCTGCTTTCTAAATTTGCTGACGTGTTAAGGTAGGTCATATTTCAAGTTGTGATCCATAGTCGCGTGATCTCCTGTTGATTAGTGATCGATCGATATGGGTTTGTCAATGGCCGATGCTGATATTCACTACATATCATGTTTTGGTTTTTTTCTCATCTTCTAAAATACAACACTTATTTAACACAGCTATTGTCTGCACTGTATCTGTTTAGTCCGTGTTTGTTGTAGGCTATAACCAAAGATGACCAAAGATCAATATTTATAAAGACACGGCACCATCAGTACCGCCAATAAGTGGGATGGATGAAAAGTTATATTTGCACAATTTGACAAGCAGTCACATAGATGCAGTAAAACAGACATGGACGAGCAGATTGATTGTAATGACTGAGAATAACAATTAAGAAAATACCAACTAAACAAGCAAAAGGAAGAAATAAAAGGTAAAGTATGCTGCGCTGTATAAAACATGTAAGTTAGTGTTCACAGATTTGCCTTTGTTTGAGCCACAGTCTTAGTTCTGAGAGTTTTGAAATCAGTTGCTGTTTTTATTTCTGATGGTAGGTTATTCCAGATCTGTGGGCCTTTGACTGTAAAAGAGGACTGGCCAAATGTGGTCTTGCACTGTGCTGGTTTACAGTCTCCATTAACTGAAGACCTTGTAGTGGCTCCTTTACTGGATTATTAAAAATGCTAAGACATGGGAAGAGTTTTTTGCATTCTAAAATCAAATCAAATCATCAAAGTAATTGGTGACATCTATTGGTGACGAGCTGAGACTGTGGCGCTCTGTTATTGGCTGGGGAATACCAGTCTGTTTAGCCACGCCCACAAACGTCCCGACCACTACGTAAACAGAAAAAAACAAGCAAACGACAAGCAAACAACTTTTAAAATGCTTGTTTTTGAATGGAGTTCGGAGGTCATGATGGCAGCTGCTACTACAGAACCCGAAATAAACATGTTTGTCGTGATATAATTGCGATAAACAGATCAAAAGTATGCCGAAATATCTACATCACGATGAAGATTAGTAAAAAGTCTGAATTCATGCTTTGTCACGTCTGTCCACAAGACAACACGTAAAATTACTTTTAAAACGCTTGTTTTCTGAATGGAGTTCTGATCCGTCAATATTTTGCCAAACAAAGATTTTCCTATTTTCACAGAAATACCGTCATATACCGTATGCTATACTAAATAGATACCGCCCAATCCTAGAATCCTAATGACTGGTGATGCCCCGCCTCTTTCTTTTAGTCCTACACACACTTTGAATAGATGGCTTCTTCACTCATGTTGTCGTAGTCCCGCCTGTTTAGTGTCAGAACGTATGTTTTGTGCAGTGAGAGAGCAGCAGCAGATACTTCCCAGATGAAGGAGCTGCAGGGCATTCTGACAGAAGCTCAAAACCTGGAGTCCTTCCTGAAAGAGAAGAAAAAACATCTGAGGCAAACTCTGACTCTGATTTCTGATAAACTGCAGGGTTAGGTCTGCTGCATGGACGCTTACCCACGTAACTCTTTATTTTACTTTTGTCAATAAATGTGTTTATGTGGTGTACATGTGCCTTCTGCACTTCATATGCTAACTTATACTAACAATAAATTAATATACGTTAACTTTTAGGAGTTTATTAAATAGAATATTATTTATTTTTCCTCAACGCATATCACAATTTCACTTTTGATTCTGTAGATTTTGTCATATGGCCTAAATATAAACTGAAACTATAAACTGCCAGTCATTTTGAAAGAATTCTAACAGAAAGTTCAGTATGCAGAAATGTGTGTATTACTGTTATTATTATATGTATTAAAGTGCCAGTCAAATAGGAAACATTTTTATATGTTGTCATTGTTGATAGCTAACGGACGCACGCACGCACACCAAATGAAAAAAACATAAAAGGGGAAAAGAAAAGAAACATATCCAGTTATCTATAAAAGGAGTTCAGAGAAAGCTTTGTCACATTTCCATGTGTCTTGTCACATGACCACTCATACCTTCTCTGCTACAGTATTATCTATGTATATATATATATATGTATATATGTGTGTATATATGTGTGTATATATATATATATACAGTAGAGGGTGCCAGTGAGCCACTCCAGGACTCCACATTTCCTTTTTGAGGCACTTGTCTCAAGGACAAGTAAATATAACTTACTCTTGTCCAGGCACACAAGTCATTTGTCCAGGTAAAAATCACATATAAAACATAAACATTTAATTACTAAAAATGGAAGTTATTTTACTGTATTGTATTTTTTATTTTAAAGAAAGCTCTGAAGTTAAAATATCAAATTATCATCTTTGACCGGCCATAAAAGCTGAGTTTCCCTTTAAACTTCTCAAAAACTGTAAAGTAAAACCACATATATTTGTATGGTCATCATAAACAGGAACCTGTGAAGGGAAGGATTTCATGACAGGGCATAGATGATTGTTTGATGATATTTTTACTTTGGGGCTCCCTTTAAAAAAAAGGAAAAACGGTACAGTAGAATAACTTAAATGTTATTATAATTTCATTGATATAATGTGCATTATAATGTTTTTACTTGGCATATCAAATGTGAAAAATTATTGTTGAAATATGGTTCTTTCTGGCCGCTCCAAGCACCCGCACCATAACTATAGTATGGTAGTATGGAAGAGACAAGCATCAACATCCAAGCGGTGGCTGACTTGACCGCAGCCTTTACACAGTCATTTGTTTTGTTTATGAATTTTAACTTCACATACCACATCACCACACCACAGGGGGGGGGGGGGTCGAGCCCTGCACTCTTATCATAGCTTCATAAATTCACATCAACAATTACTGAGAAATATTTAAAACTCATAATATTGGGGTAGTGTTTAGTTTTGTAAATACTAGAGCCCTTCTGGTGAAAATCAAGTGTCTGACCTATATGGTGTTTTTAACCATGTTAACGTGTCTGTATGGTGTTTTTAACCATGTTAACGTGTCTATATGGTGTTTTTAACCATGTTAACGTGTCTATATGGTGTTTTTAAC
>JAOVVB010138839.1:0-26242 GCA_028570985.1 Heterobranchus longifilis
CACACACACGCTCCCACCACTGTGCTTTGAAGTGATGATACGTCCAGGGGTTTAAAGTCCCCCCTAATAGATGGATTTCCAAGAAATAGGAGCATTAACCCCTTCTGTGTTTCTGTGTTTCGCTCTCACACACTCTCGCAGTATTTTCTGTGTGAATCATTGCAATCCGTTTAAAATCTGTCTGAGTTGATTTTATTGAAGAAAATACAAGAAGACAAGAAATTAAGTACCTAGACATTTTAACTGGGCTTAGTGTGGAACAAGTTAATTTTGCATGCTTTCAGGTACATTTGCTCCAGACACACATGACTTCATGTTGTAAAGGTGCGAAGACACAGACTTTATCTTTAATTTGCTTTAATTCCAAACAATATCTCATCAGAATGACTTTTGTCTAATTGGACTTTTGGCATATGGAGTTCAACACTGGTTCAATAAAGATAATTGTTTGACATTTTGGGAAATATGTTTATTTGCTTTCTTGGCAAGAGTTAGATGAGAAGATTGATACGACTGTGTGTGAGAGTCGTATCAATCTTCTCATATAACTCGAAAGAGCACATTTCTCAAAATATCAAAGTTTCCTTTTTTAAAAGTCATGGTCATAACTGCTAAGTTCAGGTAACATCTCATTCTGTATAATGTGCCCAAGTCTTGCTTTCATCTCTGTTTTGCTCCCTGGTCTCCATTTTTTTTGTGAGGTTGTCAGTGAAATGACACAGCAGAAGTGTGTCTCTGTGGATAATGTGGGATCACTGACCCTCTGTGAGCAGCAGGAGATTCTCACTCTCAGAGAAGTGAAACTTGGGAAATCCTAATTGAACTCAGCTTGAATTGCGAGTCTACCGCCTGGAGCATCAGCTGTAGTGTAACGCTTATTCTAAATATTTATTTTGATTTTATAATAGTTGCGGTTGCAGTATTATTAATCTTTAACCACACAGTCCAAACCTAATGGATGCACACAAGCACAAAAAAAAGAGAAAACTCAGTCATTGAGTTCCTTTTGAAGTAATGTGGATATTTCTATTCATATATGTTTTCGTAAGTACTGGGTACTTATGAGGTCTTTCAGAGGAAAGGAGACATTACTTATACTGTAAGTATTTTAGGAAGTACTGGGTATTTGTGGGGCCTTTTAGAGGAAAGGAGACATTACTTATACTGTAAGTATTTTAGGAAGTACTGGGTATTTGTGGGGCCTTTTAGAGGACAGGAGAAATGACTTATAATGTAAGTATTTTAGTAAGTACTGGGTATTTATGAGGTCTTTTAGAGGAAAGGAAAAATGACTTATTCTGTAAGTATTTTAGGAAGTACTGGGTACTTATGAGGTCTTTTAGAGGAAAGGAGAAATGGCTTATACTGTAAGTATTTTAGGAAGTACTGGGCATTTATGAGGTCTATTAGAGGACAGGAGAAATGCCTTATAATGTAAGTATTTTAGTAAGTACTGAGTATTTATGGGGTCTTTTAGAGGAAAGGAGAAATGACTTATACTGTGATACCCAGTACCCATTGTCCTCTCCTCTAAAAAATCCCAATTGTTACTCCCTTGTTCCGCTGTACTTATATTTAAGTACCAGTAGGAACCGGTAAGTATTTATATGTACTGATTTGTATGATGATGTATGACTTTCCTGGTAAGTGTAGGGTAATTACACTGTATTTCACAGGCTGTATTATAAAGTGTTACCGTTTGTGTTTGTCCTTGTTGCTGCTTTTCAATATTTGTGACTTTTTTTTTTAAAAAGTGACTTTTAGCAATGTACTGTAGAGGTTCATTGTTTTTGCTTTATGCAAAGTTTCGCTCGACTTCAAAGTGCCGCGGCTCCGTTCACATTGGGCTCTATTTTGCCTTTGATCAGTTCCTCGTGGCAGGTATGCCTACACACTCTCTGCAGCATCAAATAGCATCACATGTCATTTCTCTGACAATCCTTTGACCGGAATACTTGGCTCAAGTCTCTGCCAGCTCACTTAATCTTCCTTCCACACTCTCACCCTTTTTCTTCCATCTGCTGATGGAAATGAGACATCTCGTGTATTGCGCTCACTTTTGGTTCAAGCTCTGCGGTTTGTTTTTCACAAATTTCATTTCTATCTTCAGAGGCAGTGCCTCTGTACAAATATTCACATTTTTCTCCCCGGATGGAACACGAGAGAGTACACAGCTCGTCTCAGCTCCTTTTGCATTGAAGCATCTTTGTCTCTTGACAGCAGTGTTTTGTAAAAAAAAAAAAAAAAAATCAAATAAAAATAAAAAAAGTCAAATATGACAGCTTCCAGAGGTTTGACAACAACATTAGGTTTGTGTTGGCTTTCTAACTGATTCAAATGACACCTGCTTGTCTTGGTTTTAACAGCAGACTGAACAAAATAAATCCCAAACATGACTTTAACTTCAGACATCACCAATATTACGCTCCAAATGAAGTGGTGATTGTGAGAAAACTGTATGTGGGTAGAGGATAAGTACTCATGTTTCATTATTCTCCACATTTAATCCCTTGAATTCCTTGAATTTAGTTTAGTTTTCAGTATTAGGGCTGCACAATATATTGTTTTTTTATCCTCATCGCAATATCAACTTTCACAATAAACATATCGTGAAACACACTCAGGGATTTTTTGAGTTAGTTGGAAGAGAGTATCTGTAGAAAACTGCTTTTTTAAAATGTAAGTATCATTCTTTTTTTTTGATTGTGCCTTTTGTGTTCAGTTCAATGTTCAATAAAATGTCAGAAATAACTTCCTTTCAGTTTTTTTTTAAATTCAACAAACAGTTGTATTTTAGCAGAATACTGAAAGCAGCAGGAAGGCAGAACTGGTACACTGATAAACTGTCCTTATCAGTCTTTATCGCAATATTCAACAATGTTATGGCATATTTTCTTTATATCATGCAGCCCTATTCAGTATGTATTTTCCTGTAATATATACACAGTATAGCCATGATTTTGCCATGATTATTTTTAAGTCTGAAGTAACAGTAAATATGAAACTCATGGAATAGAATGACCTTTACATGCACAGAATGTCAGGCTCTTGGCCTTTATTAGGAATGCTTGTATTAAGAATGTCCGACATAAAACAATGTACGTGTCCAAAAATCTGAATGCAACCTTTAAAGCAAGAACATTAAACACTGAATTCATAAGCATTAAAGCATCCTTGCTCAACTAATATGCTGACAGATTTTTTGTTTTGTTGTTACTTGGTCTGGTATGACCAGTAGCTTGTGGTGGCTAATGCTAACCAATGTTAACTGACTGAGGTTGTCACAATACCAGCATTTTAAACTACTTTTAAGCTAAAAACGATACTCAACGATACGGAAAAAACGAGTCTTTGGCACACAAAATAGGATAATTTTCTTCTTTTTAAAATGTTTATTAACAACCTGCACACAGTGCTGATACAGAGAAAGTCACTGAGCACATACCAACACCCATGTTGGTTCAACACGGTTGAAAATCTGATTGTAGATCTGCTTTTTTTATAGCTTCGGTACTGTTGATACTATCGAATGTAGATATATCGTTTTAAAGTATCAATACTTTTGACAGCCTTACTATATAACTGAGTCACTTCACTGACTTAATGACTTTTCTTTACTTGTGCAACTGTTGCACTATGTTTTAGCATTTGCCATTTTCCAATAATAAGCCACTTGTGGCTGTGTTGGCCGTTGTTCAGCAAAGGTTACAAGGCTTGCTTGAACTTGTCTAACCCCATTGTTTTTTTAAAATGTTATCTCTACACAGGGGTCTTCTGGAAGTTTTGCAACTGGACTTTGTGCCAAAAGATGTTTCAGAGCAGCCCGAGAGTCAGACGATCTCCTGGCGACTGGAGTTGCCAGGGAACGTCAAGGATGTGGGCATAATGCGGATCTACACAACTCAGAGAGACTATGTGGGGCTGGCACCTCTGGTCCTGGTGAGGACAATATTCATTTGTCTGCTGTTTGAAATGCTGACTTTCTAGTGCATTGTTCTGCTTCTTACATTTACATCTATTGTAGTCTTATTGATCCTGATGTTTGAGGAAGGAGGAGGCCCTATGAAGTATACAAAGGATGGGGAGGATCTGATCATTGTAGACAGATCATTACAGTGGGGCTTAAATTACATTTGTATTCATTGCCTCAATAAACAGACAGTTTCATGCACACACACACAACTTCTTGACAATTCCCTTAACATATAAATAATATGATTTGAAATCATTTGGAGTTTGCATCATAAATATATATATTTTTTGTAATTTTACCTATAACAATTATAAGTCAATAGTGCACTCCAGGTTGTAGAGAAAAGTGCTACATCCGTTGGTCGTCCTTGCAAATTATCGGTTGTATCCACGTAATAATTTTCAGTCAGCATACAGCATACAGTTAATCATTGCTTTTGAAAAGAAAAAAAGTTTTCATTGTGTTTTTCCTCCATGTCAAATTATGCACAGCAGGGTTTGATAAGTTTCAAATCACCTCTGCCTGTTTGGGAAAGAAACACTATGATGGCAGTGTTATGCATTCATATTGTTTTTGATGCTTAGGCCACTTTCAGACAGGTTTCAGGCGCTCTGACAAAAATGTAAATCCTCCCATTCATTTGAATGTCGGTAGTGCTGCAGGGGGATGCTGGGGGGAAAAAAAATGCAGCAGCCTGCAGCAAAACGTTGAAACAGATTCAACTTTTGGAGAAACGCGACCCGCCGTCACGCTGCATGGCCAATCATGTCACCGGAGATCAGACTTTGTTAGTCCGTTTTGAGGCAATGTTAGTACCATACAGTAAACATCCTCTATCACTGCCACAAGAAAAAAAACAACTATGATGGTATAATGTGAAACAAAAGCACTTAACTGCCCAAGAGTTCATGTGACAGCTGTTTTCAAGTGTGGTCGGAAATTTTGAGCTCATAAATTCTTCTTCTGATAATTGTGAAATATCAAGTCCACTTGTGCTACACTGCCGCTGTGCTGCACGACCCTGCGGCAGATTGCCGGAGTGCCTGATCCTGTCAGAATGTGGCCTTTGACTGATTCTCTGCTGCTATATGTGTGCTCAGAAACCTTTACATTTTCAAATAACCATCAGAAATGACACAATCCAGTAGGTCTCCTGTAACAGTAGAGTGAATAGACTTATTTCATAAGTAGGCGGTGGTTCTTTTCCTTGGAAGTAAAAATTGTTGCTTTACAGTATGTTTATAACGGAACAAATTACTGTTACAGCCACATGTAAATAAACCAGAAAATGTACATTTATAAGCCCAGAATGCAGCGATGCTGCTCTCCATCTACATTGTACTGGACTTCATGAAAACATATATTATGAATATGAAATGTTTTGAAAAATGTTTTTTCAGTAGAAGTCTTTTAAAAAAAGAGAAGATTGATAGATAGAGATAGTGGAAGGACATGAGGTCTGCTATGGCTTTATCCCATTTTATCCCAGCACTGTATATTAAATAAGTCAGACTAGAAGGAAAGTGATGGAAAGGCACGGTGGATGTTGCCTCACAGCAAAGAAAGCTGTGCATTTGATTTTCTGACTTAGTGTTTGAATGTTCATCTCCCTTACATAAAACCCTATAAAGGATTTAACACTTAGACTCACTGAATGAACAAGGGAAATGAAGGAAGGAATGAATACCGAGGCTTACCACACAGTGTAAATATAACACTGTTTTCAGAGAAGGAGCAGATTTAGAACAGAGCTGAACTACTTGAGCCGAACTTGATCACTGCGAGACAGATTACCGAGGAGCTTGGCGGAAACGTCGGACGGACGAGATCTCTGAGTGCGCCGCTGCCAGCGGCACCACAGAGCGCTGATATTGCTTTCTGATTCTGTACTTCCCCTGATCCAGTGGCTTATGTTTGGGGCAGTGTCGCAGTCTGAACTAGAGCATGTCCTTTTTGAATTGCGGTCAGCAGCTGTCAAGCCGACAGAGTTCAGAATCCGAAGCTGCCGGCCGGGAACATCTGCCGAGTGTTGCCTGATCCACATGCATCAGGAGGAAAAAAAAAAAAAAAGAAAAAAAACGCTGATCACCCAGAGCTCCTTACACACACACACACACACACTGCCACCACCTATAATAGATTAAAAAGACCTTATCAGACATCTTGTAAACTGGAAAGTAGTTGTAAATCCATGCTGAAGGAGGAGTTAAAGTGGAGAAATAAAGCTCGATCAGGCTTGATGTATAAGCGCTAAGCTGCTGCTATGCATTGACAAAGATGCGCTGTACAAGGTGGATAAAACAATCGATACAGCCGAGGATTTATTTTCATCCAGGTGTGTGAGTTTGTGAGAGACAGACACGCATAATGTCATCACAGAGAGATTTTTTTCAGCACATCTGTCCAGTTTGTGTGTGAGCGCTGCATCAGCGTGATTTAAACGAATCAAGTGTGTGAGCCTGCGAGTGTTTTAATCTCTGTTGCTAACACCCTCTGCCTGTCACCCCTGCCCCCATACAAATAGTGATGATTGTCAGTGATGGAGAAAGTATTCAGATCTTTTACTTCAGTCAGTGGTTCCCAACCTTTTTCTTTGACGGGCCCCTTTTCTATCAGTGAGTAAACTGACGACCCCCTGATTAAGCCGGAAATATTCTTGCTTTTAACTACACATATGTGATTGTAGTGCGGCCATCTTGTCCGTTCTTTGTGTGTGCATACTCAGAAATGAACACAGTGCGATGTCTATGCCAATTAACACAAATAGTGAACACAATAACTTTTCATACAATTCTCTGTATTATGTTTTTTCTTTTTTTTTTTTACAATTGTTTTTTACAATTGCACTTAATAGTGCCCTTATCCTGTGAGTTTTTTTTTTTTGCAGTTTATTTCTTAAATAATAATCCAATAACAGTTTAAAAATTACAGTTTCATTTAGTTTTCTTCACAGAAATGAATGAAATGTGGAGGCAAACTGTATATTTAAAAAAAAAGTTGTCTTACACCCCTTAAAATCAAAAAGGGCTACGACCCCCCGTGAAGCTTTGGCGAGCCCTAGTGGGGGTCGGGACCCATAGGTTGGGAACCAGTGACTTAAGTAAAAGTGCTAATACAATACTGTAAAAATACTCTACTGTCATAAATAAAAGTCCTGCATTGAAAATGTTACTTAAGTGAAAGTATGTAAGTATAATCAATCAGGCCCGTCCAGTGAATGGGCTCTCCCCAAATCTGCTTTACTCATATCATGTGTGCTGTCTCTCCTGTAACACATACATGTAAACAGAGAGAGACTTTACTCAGTGTTGGGGCTACATAGACATAGGTACACACTTTTCTGGCATGCCAATTTATATGCAGGTCCTGGCATAGCAAGGAAATTCACTCCAACATTAGTTAATAGTTAGCCGCCAGAATTTTTGAATTATTTGTTTTCTTCAACAGTTGCCTACAAAAAAAAGACTCCTACAATTTTCAGGAGAAGGGATATTCATTATGAAACATGCAACATTTTACTAAAGCAGCACTAATCCAAAGCTTATTTTTGTTTTAGGCGAAACTACCCTAATCGTAGCCTTTCTTCAAACTACACTGAAAAATATAAGAATGCATGTTTATCCATTAATTTTGCCCTCCTTTCTGCACAGAACACTGATATCTTGAATACTGCTTTGCTGACGGGTGTAACGGTGTCGGTACCTGTGAAAACTCTGGCTGTGGAGGCCGATGGCTCAGTCACCGATGTGACCAATTACACCAGCTGCAGGTCCACAGAGGAGGATGTGCTCAAGGTAAGCCATTGCAACCAGAGACGTCATCAACTTGGATCGAAACACTCGCTGTAATCAGTTCTGTGTTGATTTTAAATGTATTATATCTGCACTATATGGACAAACTAAACACTAAAAACAAATCAAAGTACACATCAAATAAATGTTTCCCAAAATGGTTTCTGTCATTTTAGGCAGTTCTTAGACTGTATAAAATATGACGTCACCCATAGGTTCAGTCCCGGAGGTTGCCACTTGTTCTTATCACGCTGATGTTCAAGTCTAGTAAAAGTAATTTTTCTGATGAGTTTGGTTTCAATTAGTTATTTGATGCTAGAAAAAAAGGTGGTAAGACAGCTGTGATTCAGACTTTGGCTCCAAATTAGGTCACCGGTGCAACATGGCAGCGCCCATATCCAGGATATTTTGGCTTCATTTTTGTACAGTTGGAGGAAGTGGAGACGCGTCGTCCATCTTTAAACATTCTATGTGAAAAACAAACTGTCCTTTCCTTTTATACCAGCTATGTAACTCTCCAATGTAAGCCGTTTAAACAGAGTTTCTCTTCAGTGCATTAGTGCCACACAACAAGTTAATCTTTAATAATGTGTATGCACACTACAGTATGCATAATAATATATAATCAGTTGAATGTGTTTCAAACAAATGGAAACATAACTTTTTATATACAAAAAAAACAGCCTTTGTTTCTCCCACATTACATTCCAGCATGACATGAATATATCATTAAGGCCTATTTGCATACAAAACATGATTAATTCTGGTGTACGCAGACACCCACAGTATCTGTGCCATCGTACTCAACAGGTCCAGCTCGCGTGTGTGTGCGTGTGTGTGTGTGTGCGTGTGTGTGTGTGTGTGTGTGTGTGTGTGTGTGTGTGTGTGAAAGCATCGTGGATAAAAGCAGCCTCTTCCATATGGCATTAGAGACTGAGCTCATGATCCCAGCACTCATACATAAGTACAGTGATTTGACCTTCCTGTAATGGATCCATGTTAGTGGGACAGTAGCAGCAGAGAGAGGGAGACGGAAAAGAGAATACCAGAGAAGAAGAAAAGGACTTACATTGTTTTCCATTAGACAACACGGCATTCTGGCTTTGTGTGCTTAAGTGTGCAAGCTTAAGAGAGTGAGAAAGAGCCAAAAAGACTGTTTGTAATGATTTTCTGTATCAGTAGAGAAACTTAATCCAGTTATTATTGTGTCTCTGAATGGTCTCTTATACTTCCTGCAGTCACTGACCCCTCTTAGAGCAATGCCAGATGAAACCACAAACCTTATCTTTTATGCTATAACTGCCACAAGGGTGAATCTTTAATAAGGATTTATTCACATCCAGTACACAAACTCTTAGATTTAGCTAAGTTAAGATTGGTTGTGTGTACATGGAAAGAACAAGTTAAAGATTTGTTGTGTGGTTGCACATTTGACCTCTTTAAAGCAACATATATTGATTTTTCTTGGCCATTTGGGGGCAGTGGAAGAAGCTGACATATTAACATATTATCACCTTATAAATGTGTTGTGTGGAGCAAGCAAACAGTTGCCTATTTGCACATTCAGTAGACGACCACTCGTCGAATGTAAATTCAATATCCACTGTCCACTTAGTCTGACTTTCTTGATAAACAGTGCTGGCATAATGCCTCACTTCCTGCGCGCAGGGACGTACAACAACAACCTCCAAGCTATAAGCCTACATGCTGATAATAGCAAGTTTTGAATAATATGTTTATATATAATACAAACAATATTTTGCAGAGGCATGATAGCTTCATCCAAAGCTTAGCGCTGCCCAAGACAATTGTGATTTACAGAAATACAAATAACCCAGAGAGTTTTTTGCCCTTATACCAGAGTGAAAACACACTGGAGCCAGACCATACTCTCATAGCGCTGTGTCAGCACTGGAGTATGGTCTGGCAATGCGAGGCTACTGTCCTCTTAGCTCTGATTTGGTCTCCACCAACTCCTAAATCTGTCTCTAGCTGCTAAATGCTCCTCTATGTTCACCAGCTAGTTGGTAACCTTTTCAGTTAGCTATTAGCAATGTTTTTTGCTGGACACAGGTGCCAAAACAAACCAAAACATGAGCTAAAAGACGCTAAAACAGGAGGGGGGATGACAGGGTGGCCGGCTTGGGCCCTTCTGTGTGGAGCTTGCCGAGCTTGCTTTTTCGCACCCAGACTGGCCGCTGGCTGCATGCATGCACCTCGCTCCGCGAGGCTAGTTAGTAGGCTAAACTATTGGCAACATTTTCTCTCCATCTCTAAAACAATTCACCGATATCAAAAGAGAGTTTAAAAGAGTGACAAATGCAATCAAACAACAAAAACAATAATATCGTCAATATCGGCGAAGCATTTCAGAGATGGTGAGAAAATGCTGCTAATAGTTGCTAACAGTAGCCACAGGCTCACAGCTGCAGCTAATTCAAGTTTATGTAGCTAGAGCCTCGTATCACAGTCTGTCATCTCAAAGAGCTTTACAGGTCCAAAAGTTTGCAAAGAAAACAGGATGGTAATCCTCATTGAACTGCCGCTGTATAATAATGGGAGGGGCTGGACAAAGATAGGAAAGGGAGTGAGCTGCAGGAATAGACGCACTTCACTTCAAATGCAGATGGGTTTTTTTTTGCTTTCTGCCTTCCTCAGCTTTAAGTGCTTATGAAGTTTACATGTACATGTAGTTACATTGGAGAGCTGCACAAGACATCAGGGATTTCTGGTCCAGACCAGTCTGCAAAGTCTTCACACACTTCACGGTCTCCCTTAGCATTTCTACAGGAGTTCAAGTTGACTTACCTTGGACGCCATCCCTCCCACTGCCTTTTTTTCCTCACTTTTTACGCCTCCCACTTTTCACCTCCCTCTCTACGGTGCCACACTCTACTCTCCAGTCTAGTACCCTCCAATTACCGCTGTGGAGCCACTGGTTTTTAAAGATAAGTGAGCCAGCAGTGGAGATAGGCCTCCAATCTTAAATAAAACACACCAACTGCTGTGTCTCACCTCATTGCTCTCACTGGTGGGGACTGCAACACCCCCGCCTACCGTACAGCTACTACAGGAACAGAGCTAATTTATATTCCGTAACAGTTTCATGGAGACCACGGCCGTGAATTTACATGACATAAACAGAAACATTGTACGATTGCCTGGCCATACTTTAAAAGTCGTACGGAATGAATAAAATGTGTGTGTCTGTGTGGTTTTAGCTTATTTGTATTGCTGCTTCTGTTCCACCTCTCCTCTCTTTGTCAGTTCTTAATAAAACTTTCTTATTCATTTTCCGTGGGGCTTTACATGGAAAAGTCTCCACTGGTGTTTGGAGAAAATTGAATCCAAATCACTACTATCCAACATCAGTGATTCTCAAGTGACTCTGAACTTTTTAAAATCACTTTCCCAATATCAAGATGTTTATAGAGAGTGGCAATAAAGAAAAGGCTGTCTAGGTTTTTCAGATTCAAACGCAGGACATTTCCTCATTCGCGTTTTCTCTTTGTCTTTTGTCTTCTCGGTTTTGTCCAGGTGTCTGAACAATGTGAATACGTCTATGTCAACGGGAAGGAGACAAGAGGGAAGAGCAAGGTGATGCTCAACTTTACTTATGGTTTCCTGAGCGCCCAGCTTGAGATGAGTGTATGGATGCCTCGCCTGCCCTTGCTAATCGATGTGGCCGACCCCGAGCTCAGCCAGATAAAGGGCTGGCGAGTCCCTGTTACTACCGGCAACAGGAGGTAAGGCTGCCAATTATGTGACAAAGTGCTGTGTTGCTATACACCTGTTGTTGCGAGAGCTCCTGTTAGCTTGATCCCGAGGGTGTGAAACCTAATGTAAACCCAGTATGCGGCTGGACTGCGACCGTTCCTGAATATTAAATGTTCATCTGTGTAGCGGTCCCAGTAATATTGTTGTGTACCGAACTGACTGTCCCACTGAATCATTTTGAAAGAGCAACAGCCAATGGTGAAGCTCCATCTCCAGTGACGTCATCACTCACTTGACCAATGGCCACTCAGCGACGGACAGATGGACAGACGGACGGACCGACAGACAGACTTTCACATTTATAAGGCTGGTCCCCAGTGTTGCTGCGGGCCAGCCAGAAAATAATTTCAAACTGTTAATTGATAACAGAGACATAGCACAGTGCTATTCTACTGTACGAGTCAGATATTCTTTAGTGGCAGGTATAATACGGACTTGGTTTAAAAACCTTTTCAATATATTTGTAGCAATAGTTAAAAGCAAAGGTGATACAACGCGCGACGTCAACACAATATATAATACAAATAATGTAAGTTCTTGCATCTCCATCTATGATATTTGAGCCGAATGTTTTGCATGTTGCCCTCTGTTTTTTCTTGGGCACAGTCTTGTGATAATCTGAGGTATCAGCTGTCAGTTGTGTGCTGGTCAGCAATGAAAAAAGCAGTTTTTTTTCATGTTGGACCAATTCAAAATATAGTTGTCCAGAAAATGAAGACTTGATTTGCTGCACCTTTTTTTTTTTCTTACCTTTTCACCTTTTACAAAATATCATTTTTTATCTTTAAACTTGTATCTATCTTAAGTTTAACACCTTTTTGACACCTTTTGGTTAAAAGGGCTAAATGTAAGACTTTGCTGTAAGAATGAATACGCATGATTGTTCTGGAAATATTTCTTATGTTTGGTGTTTTTCCTGTTAAATCAAATGTGTTTCATGCGTAAGCAACCCATCATTTGGTTGTGCAGTTGACCCTGTGGAGATATTTAAAAGGAGAAAACATCAGCTGTGGTGATGTACACTGAGTTAGCCATGCGAGGAAACTTATTGTGGCTTTGTGAAGTTTATAATAATCTGTTTTTGTTGACACAGTGTCAGAGAGCTGTGTATTCAGCTGTATGCTCATAGTCTGTAATAGCTAATTAGTGGTGATATTGAAATGGATTGCAGCATATTGAGAGGCGTGTTTCTAATATCCGTCTGTAAATGCAGTCCATCATAAAAAAAAAAATCACATTTGTGTTTGATGCATTAGTGGGTAGGACACTGTAGAGGCAACACAGTTGCCCTGGAGACAAAGGTTAGTGGAATTTCACTCGATACTTACAGTAAGGTCATTATTTTTCACTCAATACTAATGATGGTGTCCGACTGATGGGCTGTTTTCTCCAGGGTGAAAACTGTTTGAGGCTTTCATTTCCCAAAACATTCAATACCCACAAGCAGATACTAGGTCAGAAATTTTATATTTCTATGGCAACTGTAATGGCCAGTCTCAGCTCATGCACGTGCTGAATTTTCTGTGCCGTGCTTGTTGTGCTACTGCGTGCTACAGTGTTAGACATGTCCAGTTTCTGTCTAATTGGTACTGTAGCGACTGGTATTACACTTTGGGCCTCATACACAAATGTAAATTCTGTTTACTTCCTTTGAAACTCTGGATCCATGAAACATCACCCCCCCCCCCCCCCCCTGCTTTGCTTTGTTTTTCTTTTTTGTGTGTACCAACAGTTATGTTTTGCTGCAAAAGTTTTCACTGTTATTTTATTTCGGTTGGTTTCACACATTTAATCCGTCAACACTAACAGAGTTTAATTAATACTGACAATAACATGGTATTTTTTTTGTGTTAATTAGCTGCCTGGCTATCCCATAGTGGCTCAGGGCAGAGTCATCAAAGACTTAATACTGTAGGAAAGTTGAGTAACCATGGCAAAGAGACTCAACATAAAAACATCAATCTTTTGTGTTCAGGTGTTTTTGGAGATCAGTAAGTCAGTAAGTATGAAAATTCAATCACACACAGAACTTTCACCCAGGAGACCGGAGTTTGAGTCTGTGTGTAACACGGAAGATTACAATCCCTGTGATTTTTTTACTAACCATACCAAGTCGTTTTGTAGCCTAAACCTACCGAATTAGTCGCATTTTGCAACAATAATCGCGCCGTTGATGATGTATCACGAGACCGGCACATGTATTTAAAACGGAACATGGAAGTAGGGATTTGAATGCAATCGCCACATTTCTTTTAACTAAACATACTAAGTTGTTGTGCTGCCTAAACCTAACTACATATTTTTGTTGCCTAAACCTACCGAATTAGTCCCATTTCATCACGAGACTCATGTATTTAAAATGGAACACAGTACATGTATTCTTGCTACAAACTGTTATGCATACATTTTTGTATTCATTGTACGACCCGTTTATGAGAATGCATTGAAATGGTAGTGGTAGCATGCTCATGCATCATGTCTTATCCAAACAAACCATCTAAAGATCCCCCACCCTTCCTTCTCAGCCTTCGTGCAAGATCCACAATGTCCTGTTCCCTGAATACTGTGAGATTCCTCTGAGAATCCTCTGTTCTCACGCAAGAAGCTAGACACACTCATATAGTGTGTATTATTATCTGAAACTAAGAATTTTTGTGTTTTTGTTAAAATGAGCCCTGAGATGTAAATATTAGTCACTGCTGGCTGGTAACTGTGTTAGTTTTTATGAGGTTTATAGATTAATGTTGCCTTCTTCCCAACTTGTTCTAAACGGTTGAATAATGTTAAATTGGTTAGCATGTTTGGTTTCGTTGATCCCTGTCTGTCACGATCATCACTGAAAATGTCCTGGAAAATGATCTTGAGAAAAGAGTGGGAACCCTGAAATATATCGATTTAACTTGAAATAGATACAGTGTACAAAGTATTAATAACCTCCATAAGTTGGACAAAAGGATTGAGGAAAGAGTTTGTTTTCTGTTTGGTGTTGAATCACACTTATTTAATTCAAGCAGCATCTCCATCACATGTTAAGCTCTGACCTTAGGCTATATAATAATGATGTTTATTTGGACAGCAGCTCCTGACAGGAGCTTTGTGCCTGCAGTGTGAAAGCATAAACCCACCAGCCCTCCAGCACACCTGTGGTGCGTAGACCAGCTGTGCTTATGATAATTATACAGAATGATCATTGCTGAGGGGTTTGAGGATGTTCTCAGCTTAACCTCTATCACCCAAACCTGTCAGCCGAGGGATCCTGGTTAATTTCACTGTAATTCATTTAGAAGGAAAGGTCACTCAGCAAATGTTGTGCGCCTCTACGGCATCAACAACCACTGCTGGTCTCCAGTATTGTTCTTGAGTTCATAGTCTCTCTGCGGGCCGCTAATAACGGCGTGTAGGAGTTCACGTCACAGATTAACTCCATGATTTTGTCATTGTGTCATAGTTTACTATTTAAACAAGGAGAGATTAACACTCACAGGGTGGGAGGATGTATTTTGTACTATTTTAATGTCCAATCATCTTGTCGTGTCTAAATCTTTCTTACTATTTTATTATTCCACCTACCTGCCCAGGGACTGCGGGTGGAAAATTGCAATCTGCTAAAACCTGGTACACTACATCTCTCCTTGTTTTATACAAGGTTAAGAATAGTTCGACATTTTGGGAAATACACTCATTTGCTTTCTTGAAAAAGATCAGTAACACTTTCATGCCTGTATGCTAAATATGAAGCTATAGTTATAGCTCAGTCTAAAGACTGGATGCAGGGAGAGATGGCCATTCATGGACAAAAAAAAATCCCAGTAAAACCACAACTTGTCGTTTATACACTTTTTGTATGGTTAAAAAAACGTGTTAATTTGTGAGCTTTAGAGGTGAAAGGTCTCCTTAATGTGTCATATTAAGATGTCACTGTCGGGCGAAAACACATTCAAAAAACCCATTGACTTTGAGGTGAGGGAACAGGAAGTGCTAAACTCATTTCCGGGTTTTAGGACTACATACTGGGACACTCTATTTGGGATACAGGCATGGACATGATATCGAACTTATCATCCAACTCTCTGCAAAAAAAGTTTGTTTCAGTTCCTTTAAGGTGTAAATAAAGTGACTTATTGTGTCTGATGACCTTTGTGTTTCAGGTCGACATGGGACAGTGACGAGGAGGAGGAGATGAGGAAGGGCAGGGGTTGCATGCTGCAGTACCAGCACTCTACACTCAGGGTGCTAACACCGTTCATAGCCCAGACCGATGCTGAGGTGCCACCTGACCCGCTAACTGGGGCAGAGCCTGTGGAGTACTTCCTGGGTCCTGACTGGCAGGTAAAAACATTTAACAGTCCGGCCAAAGCTGACATGTTTGCACTTAACGGCAGCACTGAGGTTATCCAGGCATAAAGGGGACAAAATTAAGAATTCCAATATGTTATTTACATGGCCTAAGCAAGTTAATATGTTAACTAATATTTTTGGACCGTAGACTGTAGGAGTAACATGTATGACATTTGAAAATGGGCGATAGAAGATAGAAGTTTTATGTTTAAAAGTTACAGCAGCTAGCTAAACACTGAATTACTGGAACAATAATAATACATTATCACAATAGCTTTGGCTAAGGATTTAATACAATTAACGTTTTTCTCTCTTTTGAATGACAGGTGGATGTGACCAATCACGTACGCTCTTCTCTAAAAGTGGCAGATCCTGATGTCGCCAGGGTGCAGGATGGGGTGGTGCTGCAGGGACGGGCTGTGGGCACTACTACTGTACAGGTGTGTGCATGTGTGCGTGTGTGTGCGTGCATGCATGTGTGCGAGCGTGCATGCATGATAGGTAGGTAGGTAGATGAATAGATAGATAGATAGATAGATAGATAATATTGTCCTATTGCACCATCCCATGAAAGTGCTCTACATATTGTCACTGTCAGGCGAAAACCTTGTATGTCCCAAGCCATTACTTTTCAGGAAATGAAAACAAACATTTTATTGAGCTATTTACCTCAGATGAAGTCAGTCTTTTTTTATTTGTAAAACCCACAGACAGACGTAAAGGGTGACCAATGGAAAAAAAAAGGCAAAATATGGAGATGCAATGATTCCGTCTGAAAGCAACGATATTATCTTACACTACATTGTGTTATATGATGCAGCATCACCACACACAGAGGTTATTCTTTACAGTTTGTTCAGAAGTGTAATACTAGTCGGCACAAATGACCTGCGAGCCCGGTTACTTGGGAGTGTGTGTGTGTGCGGTTTTATCAGGCGCAACGCATGCTATAATCATGTATATCCATCTGCAGTTTTGGATGAGGTTTTCCTTGTTGCAGGTGCTGTCCCCTCTGACATCATCAGTCCTGGCTGAGAGGAGCATCAGGGTGCTGGATGATAAAGTGAGCGTGACAGAGCTGGGGGTGCAGTTGGTATCTGGACTCTCTTTGTCCCTGCAGCTCAGCCCAGGGAGCACCAGGGCCATCGTCGCCACGGCAACCACACGGGAGATGATCATGCAGCTCAAACAGGTAAGTAAGTGGAAAATTGTAACACACAAAGCATAAAACTGCAAGGGCACAGCTGGGCTGTTGGTGATGGTGCTCGTGTCTTTTTATGCCCATGAGTTTTACAGTTACTCTTTTTTTTTGTGTGTGTGTGAAAATCAGAAGAAATAAACAAAAGCAGTGAATCATTGACGTAATAATAGATTTTAAGTTAAGTGTGAGATTATAAAAGTGTTTGCTTATCGAGGGATTATTTATGATTAGAGTGGATCTTCTCTTTAATTTAGATTTTGAAACAATAGATTCATAGATTTGACCAAGACCACACATTTTTGAACACTTTTTGCTGTAGGCTGTGATTAAATATCAAAGGTTAGAGAATGCATTTTTGTTCACATTCATTCCAACTGTGGAATTATTTATTGGCTTTTTAACTTTAGTAAGCTATTTCCCTCCTGTAGAGAGCTGCTACCAGTGCAGCAATGCTTTTGCCTATGTGTGCAAACTCTTAAAACACCCCATATTTCTTGTTCTTTAAAAGTGTGGGCATTTAACAAGCAAGCCCCTGGCATTCATCAGTGTCTCCTGCTGACAATCTTCCTCCATTTACTGTCAGCATGGAAACAATCACAGAAGCATGTATAATGAAGTAACAGAATGAATAACATCACCATCCTCATAGACCAACATGCTTCTTGCACTGTTAGCAGATTCGAAAAAATGATTTGTGTTGCTGTCACATCCAAATCAAACCTTGTACATACGACTCAAGTATTTATCTTAGTGTTTAGATTTAGGATTCAGCACTTAGCACTAGTCTGGCTGAAGCCAAATAAATTGCGTTTCAGGTGTAGTTAACCTTGACTGAGTTTAATTTTGATTTAATTCAGTTAGATCCTAAATTGGGTTATATATAATACATGGGCCCAGAGAGTGCATTGTTAGGAATTTATAGGAGTAGTTGTGACAGCTTGCTTGCATCATACTGTATTTAGGCAGCAGTCGTTGTGCTACTACCACATCAAGTGTTGGGCAAGACATCTTCATTCTTTTATTTGATATATCAGGGTTACAAGTAATACAAAGTGATCATGCAAGGAATCAAAAGGTTCTGAATATAAAGGATCCCTCACCTGTTCTTCAGAGAGGTGGTTGGAGGGAATTGAAAACTCTACATTTGGTGAATTATATCTAGACGAAGGACAGGGGAGAGAAGTGGCAACTCCACTTTCGGAAGTACTTTCGAGAGGAATGTGGAAACTCTGAGTATGCTAAAGGAAGAAAACTCTGGGGGGAAATTTTGGCACCGCGTAGTTGGAGATGGAAGTCGCCGCTGGTCTCTGTTGGAGGAATACAGCATGTAAAACATGCCACTTATCCTCATGGGGTCCACAGAGGAGTGCATGACAGCTCCCCAAAAATGAAGCCAAAACAACCTAATCGCCCCCTGGCGGCTGGCTGCAGTATTAGGTCATAAACCCCGACCCCTCATGCCAAATATGGTGAAGAAGGTTTCTGTCATTTTAGTTCTTATGCTGATGTATGTTACAGTGTTCATTTTTCTGATAATTTTGGTTTTAATTAGTTATTTGATGCAATAAAAAAGGGGTGAAATGTCGTGATTGACAGATCATGGGCTGTGTATGGGCGGGACCTCGATACAGCGGCTCCAGATGGCAGCGCCCGCATAAGAGACATTTTTGGCTTAATTTTTGTCCAGTGGGAGGAAATGGAGACGCATCTTGCATCTTTTGCAAGGCAGATTATCTTTAGAAAAATGTATTTCTTCTCATGTTTGGACATTGGAAATGTGGCATCAATCAGCATTGTCAGTTATTATATTGTGAAAAATGTAGATGTGAAAGCACTGCAGGATCAGTGTCTCTTACATGATGGTTTTCAACTGCTTAAAGAAAATTCCAGTTAGGTGATAACCACACTACAAACAATATCATTCAAAACAACTTTATTTTAAACCCTCTGTGAGGGCAGGTTTAAAACTACGCATTAAACTTGCTGATGATAAAACGGTGTGCTATTAATATATCCTAAATGTTAATTTTCCAGCAAAGATATAATGGGTTTCTACAGAGAGGATTTAAAATGTAAGAATTGCCACAACAAAGCAGATTTATGCAACAATCACCTTGAGGGTGTAATAATATTTGTGTTTTCTCATTGCCTCTCAGAATGTAAACTCATTGTGCTCACAGCCCCGGCCATCATCTGCCACCGCCACGCTGTGTGAGAGAGCGGAAGAGGCAGACAGGGTGCACAGATGATCATTTTCAAAGCTCACTCGCACATTTAGCCATGGCAGCGTGCCCGTTTTAAACCGGCTCCCCGACACAGGCATGGGGCAGCAATTAGGCGGTCCCTAGCTGTTGGAGCGACAGCTCACTTTACCTACAGGACGCTGCCGCTGTGGCTGGTCTGCCCCCGTCAATAACAAACTATTGGAACCATGCCAGTGCAGATGACCGGCCAATTGTGTCTGTCATGGCAAGCTGTTAATGTCCTGCTCAGGGCGATTCATAATGTATTCGAACCCAAAATATAGGTTAGGTCTGTGGCGACCCAGTGGCTCACATTGGCAACAGGAAATAGGTCATTGTGTATTAATGTGATTGGATTGGCTCTTAACATGACCCTTGTTGTTGTACTTATTTGGTCTTGTTTAAAGAGAAAAGACAAAATTATATTGTGTTCACTTTGGTTAAATTGTATTTCATCCTCTGATTTCACAGGACTATAATCTATGGAACAATAGCACCCTACTGAGTGTAATCATAAAGAGATTAGCATAGGCAATTTAGTGTTATTAACAATCATGAGAATAGCTCTCGCTGAAGAGAGAGAGAGGCGGGGGGGCGGATATTGATTTGCCGTGCTGTGATCAGTGTTGGGAAGGTTACTTTTAAGGCGTATTCTTCTACAAATTACTGAATACATGCCCGAAAATGCTATTTGTAACACATTCCATCTTGCTGAGCTCATTCTTATATTTCCAAAAACACATTCCTGACAGTGTCCTGGCTGCGTGTCTCCTCTGTCATTGTTGTGTGGCAGGTGCAGGTTTTTTTTTTTAATTGGGAAAATGCCTCATATGAATTTTAGAACAAATATAACAAAAACAAACTAGAAGGGCACTCGGAGAGCGCAGACTAGTGGTCGACCGATATGGGTTTTTCAATGGCCGATGACGATATTTAGAGAGCAGGGCCTCTGATGGCTGATTTATAACGCCGATATTGTTTTTTTTTGTCATCTGATAAAATACAACAATTTTAAAAAAATAATAATAAAAATTATAATAGCAAATGTGACACAAAATTGCTCATTCAGCAGATAGCAGCATCTCTTTGTTTCTGAAATGTATAAACTTATACGGTAAATAAAAACAATGTTAAGCTGCCCGCAGATGTGCCTGCAGACATTTTTTGTTTAATCGGCCTTGGGATTTGAGATAATCGGCCGATGCTTCCACCCTTCTACCAAGTTTCATAGAAATTGGGCCAGTAGTCTTTCTGTAATCCTGCTGACAAACAGACAAACAAACAGACAAACAGACAAACAAACAAACAAACAAATTGAACCGAAAACGTAACCTTCTTGGCGGAGATAATAAATTAATCCCTTCAAGTAATCTATTTTTAAATTCAGAATACCACCAATTTAAACTGTAACTATAATGGAATACAGTTACTCATATTTTGTATTTTAAATATGTACTGCTTTTCTATGAACTCTGTATTGCTCATTTATCACAGTCTTTTTCTTTCTTTCTCTCTCTCTCTCTCTCTCTCTCTCTCTCTCTCTCTCTCTCTCTCTCTCTCTCTCTATCTCTCTCTCTGTCCTTCAGGAAGCGGTGGTCAGCTGCTGGGTACAGTTCAGCGACGGCGCCGTCGCTCCGCTGGAGCTGTTTGACCGCAGCATCTACTCTCTGACGGTCTCCACCCCGGACGAGGCGGTGGCCACGGTCCGCCGCACCCCGCAGTCCACATTTTTAGTCGCGCAAGGTGAAGGTGGAGGCCAGGGGGCGCTGGTGAGAGTGGAGCTGAGGATCTGCGAGGAATGCCAGAAGTCCAAGAGAAAGAGCAAGCTGGCGGCGGGCACGGGGCTCCTCAGGATCAACTTCCAGAGTAGCGGCGGGGTCGGAGACGGCGGCACCGATGTCAGTTTTGACGGCGGCGCATCGGAATTGGTGGGCGAGCTCAAAACGACAGTGACGTCGCAGCGTGCCGTAACAGACGTGGATAAATGGTTGTTCGGGAGCACGGCACGTGACCAGCGAGAGTCCACCCCGGGAGAAACGACCACCGCGACCGCGTTTTCAACAAAATCCGTGCCGCCGTACGTCGTGTGGATCGGAACTACACCCGGAGCTGCGAGAGGCGCCACCATGAGCAGCGCACCGCCGAGCGCTGCCGGAGCTACAGATCCAACAGTGGGTTTAGTTAACAGAGGAGAAGGGCAGAAGAGAAGCTACGGAAACATGCTCGACAATTCACCCCCAGAGGTGACGCCCAAGAAGGAGCCTCCGAAATCGAAAACTCCGAAAGTGATCGAGAGCGACCTCATCAGGACATTCAGAGCCATGTCGGACATGGAAATCGGCATGTATGCGTTGGTGGGGGTCTCCTGCGTAGCCATCTTTGCGTTTTTGCTCAACTGTGCTTCGTACAACCTCTGTTTCCGGAACCACAAGACCCCCATACAGGCCGGACCGGCACCAATCGGGGACCCGAAGGATCACAAGCACGACTGGGTGTGGCTGGGGAGCAACAGCGACGGCGCTCCCGCTCACCCGGGTGCCCCGGCTCAAGTCTCCACTCTGAAACGCGAGGCTCACTCACGGCCTCTGGAGCCCCGGCACTCCATAGACTCCATCGGCCACCGCGGCCTGGAGGGCGGCCTGCCAACCGTGAGCTGCCCCCCCGCCGTCCCCGAAAGAACTGCCACCCTGGGCCGCAGCAGGACCAGCTCCCAGCAGCAGCAGTTTCAAGGAAAGGCGATCGACCCCATGGCGAACCGCTCGGCCACCTTGCTGGCCAGGCCGCACCGCAGCGAGCCGCTGCATTCCCCCACCAGTAAGCGGAACCAGGTCCAGTTCACCACCTTCACCACGCTGGACATCAAGCACCTGGCGGCGCTGAAGAAGAACGGCGTGGACTTAAACTGGGCCAACCAGCAGACGCAGCAACAACGGGCCCCTGCCGAGCCCCAGTCACCTTTACCCGACATGCCGTGGCCTGTTGTCAAACCTGTAGGAGAGCAACAGTGAGGCTTTTGGGTTTCTTTGTGTGCGTATGAGTGAGTAAGAGAGAGAGAATATAAAATGTACACAGCAAGTTCTGGTGTAGAATGTCTCAAAGAAAAGAAGCTGGCTTTTGTTCACTTTAAAAATCACTTTAGAGGATGTATTTATTGAGATTAGATAAAGGACGTTTTATATGAAACTATGTGCTCAGTGAAAGCCTGTAAATACATTATGTAATGGTGTACCCATGAAGAGCAACATAAAGATACTGTGTTCATTTTTCTTTTTTAAGATTCAAAGAATGATTTTATCCTTAAAATGCAAGATACTTGTATTTGAAAAAGATGTGCTCCCCTACGGAAGCCCTGAAGGGTCATGGATTCAAACATTTTCTTGATGCGGTTAAACGGGTTAATTATCGTTATCGTGATAACAAATGCTTGTTTTCTCGAAATAACAATTAACTAATTAACTCGTTATCACGAGAGGAAACAAAAGATCGTTCAAACGGCCCAGAAGTCACAGATGTCCTCAACTCAAATGTATCAGAATTATTAATTTAATTTTTCTCCAGCAACCCAAAAATCAAAGAATAAAGACATTTCTCTCACAATTTAGTGGTATTTTCTTTTTAATTTATAAGGGACACAGGTAATATATTTTATACTTATTCTTGTGAATATAATCCAATTAATCGTCACGTATCCTTCCACTAACCTCACCAAGTCCGTCACCGTCGGCTCAATCTGGACCATTTGAACATCAGTCATTATAAGACAGTAATAAGAGGAAACCATTTTTTGGTTTTCTATGACGACAAGTTAAATATCTCGTTATCTCGAGATAACAAAAGCTTGTTTTCTCAAGATATCAAAATATGATCTTGAGATAACCGCATTAAGAAAAGTATGAATCCGTCACCATTTAGGGCTTCCGTACTCTCCAGATCTGATGTTGTAAATATAAATATATCTATACTATTACTCATTTCTACATTTCTAACTCAGAACAAATGCATTTTCATCTCCTTATACTTTTGTATAATTCTGTTGCCCCTGTAGAAACGGCTCCAGATATTGCTAGTTGTCAGAGTAAATGCAGTACGGGAGGGATTATTTCCTGTAAGTAATTCTATTCTTTTCCAGCCTTTTGTACTTTTTTTTTCTTCTCGGATTCCTCCGGAGAATACCTGAAGAGTCTGTGCAATTTGTCGGAGAATATTCAACGTTTATCAAGTTATTTTTGAGCAATCTGTCACTGCAGTCCTCACCGGATATTTATTCAAATCGAATGCATGCTATGCAAATATAGTCTGCGCCGCGTTTGAAGTGGACATTGTTTCTGCATTTTTTAACAAACCTACCTTGGGCTTCAGGCTTCTCCTGGGGGGCCTTGCTTCTACAATTTGTAAAAATGTCTAATCTTGGTCTCTTGACACAGAGCAATGCATATTCAACTGTAAGACTTTTTTCATGTGTGAATGAAAAACGATGATGCCTTTTTCTATGTAACATCCTCTTATTTCTAAACCAAAATGTGATGTGTATTTCCTATGAGATCCTATCAATAAAGAACTAATGGATGCATTTGTTATAGTTGCAATTGAATTCAATTCAATCATTGTTTCTAAAGCCTTTAAAATAGTAAAGTATCATTCATAGGAAAGCACAGTGAATGGTTCGGATTATAGGCTAAAGCTCTGCCATGAATCAGTGGGATTTGATTATGTTTAATCATGAATGTGATTTAAGGCTGATGTCATCATTCAGTGAAATGTCAACGTATTTGATGTGCCTGCCAATATTTGGATTCTGTGCTGCTGCACAAAAAATAACTGTTACACAGAGAGAAAGAGAGCGATAGGAAAAGAGAAAATGACAGTCATTTTGTGTATTGTGACCATAGACTGTATAAAAAGATGGACGGGCCTGAAAAGTGAAGCCAATGCAGACATGCTTTAAACTGACATTCTTTCTAATGACCAGCAGGGGGCGACTCCACTGGCTCCAAAACGATGTCCGGTTGTATACAAGTGAATGAGAAAATGAGACGACTTCTCACTTGATTTATTACCTCAGTAAACAGTTTCATACTGAGTTTATGGTCTCAATCACTAGTTTCAAGTCTTCTTCAATACAGCATGATGTTCATTTTGTAAATTTATGGTCACATTAAGAGGAAAATAGACGATGAAGCAGCGTATGCTTTATTGACCGGTCAATCAAAGTAGAGGCTTTATCAATGCTAACAGGCCCTGTCCATTAAAATAGGCATATATGTGTTTTTGTGTTGTCAGTGTTTATGTCTCAAAATGTTGACTCTTTCACAGTGTGTTTTCACTTCATGAAAGTTAATTGGAACATTTTTGTCGCAGAAAAATATGTCATTCAGTGTTCTGAAGCACCGTGCTAACTGGGCTAGCACTAGCATTAGTCACTAACTTAAGGGAAAGTTTGCTGATTTTTACCCGGCTCCCTGTCACTACAGCAAACACTGACAGCACCCGGAGGTCTGCGTTCATCTGCCGGCTGGCGACGGCCAACACACATAGTATTGTTATATCGTAAAACGGTCTATACAGTAAATAACAAATTGAAGATGAATGTGTTGCTAAAGTATCTAATGACTGAACAACAACACTGCTACATGGTTACCCGTGTTAAAGCTTGACATGTTGGTTATCAGGTCACTGACATCTTGCATGACCTTCTCAGTGTGTTAATACATTTGGACATATGCCATGCTCGGCGATGCTTAATCACTCACACACACACAATCTTGCACCACAGTACTTCCAAGGACGTTATATTGACTTACGGTCAGTCCGTGCAGGCTGTAGCTCAGGTGGTCATTAATCGTAGGGTTGGTGGCTCAATCCTCATCTCCTCCTGTCCACATGTTGAGTAACCTTGAGACGCTGAGCTGCAAAACTGTGTAAAAGTAGAAAAAAAAAAAGTAAGGCGCATGGGATAACAGCATCTGTCAAATGTAGTAAATGCAATACAATTCTTAAATTAACAATAACTGGTACAGTACATCTTTAAGCCGATTTCTAACCTGCCATATACAGTAGCACTGTGTTGTATCCTGCCAGACGTTTTAAACTAGTTCTAATCTAGTGTCCTTTAATGTTGGTGGAATCTGAAAGTCTGTGATAAGTGTTTCTGTGTGTGTCTGTGTGTGTGTGTGTGTGTGTGTGTGTGTGTGAGGGGTGTGTGTGTATGTGTATATGTTATGTATTAATCATTTCATTTTAATGTTTACATAAATTATTGAGACAGACTAATGATTTATGTATTTATTTCCAACAACTGGGGATTTATTTGTGACTAAGCATGTATAGGCTAAAACGAAAAATGACTTAAGTATAAACAAATAAATGTATAAATAAATACAGGAATAAATAAATAAATACGGAAATAAATGAATACATGTTTAAATATATTTAAGACATTTATTTATTCATTTATTTATTCATTTATTTATTTGTTTCCCTATTTATTTATTCATTTATACATTTATTTATAAATTCATTTATTCATTTCCATATTTATTTATTTATTTAATTATAAATGTATTTATACATTTATTTCCACATTTATTTATTTATTCATACATTTATTTATACATTGATTTATTTATTTCCACAGTTATTTATTTATTTATACATTTATTTATACATTTCCACATTTCCACATTTATTTATTTCTGTATTTATGTGTCCATATGGTAATGAGGTGGGAGGTAACCTAGTCTCAGTCTAAACCACGATTGGTCAAAGCAAGGAGCCAGACAAAAGTAATCGATCCCTATAGAGACTTCCTCCCTGGCCAGCCACTCACTCTGACGCACGTACGCACGCACGCACGCACGGACGCACACACACACACACACACACACACACACACACACACACACACACACACACACACACA
>JAOVVB010138840.1:0-12097 GCA_028570985.1 Heterobranchus longifilis
GAAACACAATACACACAAGCCGTCAGAGCCAACACACAATGGCACACATGCACATGCACACACATGCACACACATGCACACACACGCACACACACACACACACACACACACACGGTAAATACACTGAACAAATACGAAACAAGACCAGTTTTACCATTCCAAAAACATTAGTCAGGTTTAAACCAACAGCAGTAACAACCATTGCCCCATACATTCATTCATTACTGCAATATACTTTGCCATATACTTAAAGAACGTGGCCATTAGGCTTGGGCGGTATCACGGTGTTACTGTATACCAGGGTATTTAGAAATCCCGACGGTATGACTTTCAATACCGTCAAAAATACAAACGCTCCTCTTTGTACAGAGATGCTGTATTGCGTGTGTATTCGCGGGGCTCCTGCCGGTGCAGAGCTGTAGGCACCTACAACGTTTCTTCAAGATTCAAGATTCAATAAATTTATTGCCATATCAACATAGCTGACAGGAATTTGTCTTGGTTTGCTCACATACAAGGACAATGCAGCAGCAGCACACAATATACAAACCCTAAAACATCAAAACAGAATATACAATAAAGCACAGTACCCAGCAGCATATAGTGCATACAATTTTAAAGTGCTCAAGGAAGTACAATACAATAATACAGTACAATGAATCAGTGCAAATTCAGATGCCTTATGGCTTGGAGGTAGGTGCTATCCCTGAAGTGAGATGTTTTACATTTACACTTGGCGGAAATAACGACTATTGCTGCTTTTGTACTTGTTGTGGGAGTCACAGATACGTCTGAAAACCAAACGGCGTTGTGTCTGGATTAAAAACATCCCCAGAGGAACACACAACTCTGTGAATTTTGCTACTTTCTTCAGGAAGTAACTTTACGTTGGGATGACTGTCGGTTCCAGCGCTACTTGAGATACAGATTAAGATTTTTAAATACAATAAACTGATCAAAAGTATGCCGAAATGACTACAGCATGATGCCAATTTGTAAAAAGTCTGAGTTCATGCTTTGTCAGGTCTGTCCACAAGACAACAAGTAAACAACTTTTAAAATGCTTGTTTTCTGAATGGAGTTCTGATCCATCAATATTTTGGCATACAGATTTTTTTTTCACACAAATACCATCATAATACCGTATACCCTGGTAAAATGGCAAGACGGTATGAAGGTATGAAAACATAGACATGGCCCAAGCCTATTGGCAAGCCTCATCTACATTGCCATTTAGGTTTTATTTTGCAGCAACCATGTGCAACCTTATAAGAAATCAAGTTTAGGGTCTGCGTGCTATTCACTTACTCTAGTAGTGATGAATGCATTGATGTTAATCAATCACTTTCTCTACAGGCTGTGCCAACATCTGTGTACAGGTGCTCCAATCTCCCCTCCGCCCATCATCACCTCTCCTTACCGTGACCGGAGTGCCTGCCAGGCGGCGTCTACATCGGCGTACAGGTTCTTCTCAGAGGGTTTTCCAGAGCTGGCCCCGTAACCCGAGTAGTCGTAGGAGAAGACGTTGCAGTTGATTCGTGAACCCAGGCCAATGTAGAAGCTGCTCATCTGGCCCAAGTCCACTGCGTTTCCATGGGAGAATAATAGAGTGTATCGGGCGCTGGGTGAACAGCGGACAAACATGCAGGCAATGCGGTTCCCTCTTGAGGTGCGTGTCATGAAACACTCGATGGCGTCCTTCTCACGGGACGAGTACTGCCAGTCGGCGCGTTCAGAGAGGTGCAGCGTCCATCGACTGCCGCTGTCATCAGACATGAGGCTGTAGGTGGGCTCTGGGGGCAGGAAGGCCAGCTTAGAGGCGATCTTGCTGGGGCACGGTGGACAGCAGAACAGGCAACATAGCTCGCTGAGAGATAAGTGGTTCATCCTCAAAACACTGTCAGAGAGAGTGAGAATGGTTAAATTAGAAAAACGATATATTTCATCAGTAGATTAAATGTAAGAATTGCCTTTGAGAAGTGAGAATGAAAGACTGATATAATCTCATCAAACAAGAGCATCTGGACTCGACAAGATTTGCCTCCACATCCCCTGCAGATTGATCACAAGGAAAAAAACCACAAGAACAATTTCGCCACAGAACTCTCGAATGATGTTCTCTCGAAGAATATGAAGACTTGTCTTTGTTAAGTAGAAAAGCAGGGGGTTTCCGGGACTGGGGGCTTAAGCCAGGCTGCTGTCCTCTTTTTATACACGATCAATTCCCCTCGAGAGAATGCATAGCTCTCTGCAGCCAGGAGGATTATAAAAAAGATGTAGTTCTGACCCTGATTGAGTGTTTGTTCACTGTCTGCCTCGAGGCTCCACAACCACTCAGACAGTATTGACTTAAAAGGATTTCTTGTTTCACCCTGCATCTGGGCCCCCACCTAAGGCTACCATTAGATATTCCAGGTGCTTTTGAATTGCGGTGGCCAGCCGGCACTAGAAATGTCACCGAAGCTGGTCAACCTGACAAAATGTGCACCAGGACCACCTCCTGTCTCAGTCCGGTTGTTTTGTCTCCACACCTGCCCAAACAAACCACACCAAGGGGGAAAACTAATGAGTCAGGTGTGAAAACCTGAACTGCACTTAGCAGATATAGAACAATTGACCATTCTTTACTCTGAGGGATATTCAGAGCCTTGGAAATTGTCTTGTGTATCATTATCTTGATTAAGATTTTTCAACAACCTTGTAGTGGATTTGTTTGGAATAGTCCACTATCTTCATTTTATAGTTTTGCAAGGAACTAAACTGTTGGACCTTTCAGCATGTGTGTTAAAGCTAAAAAATCACTTGTCACATCTTGATTACACACAGGTGACTTCAATTCCACTTAATTTACATGTGCCAGTTCTATATGCAATTTCAACTAGGGCCATCTCTGAGCCAGCCGGTGTTAATGGCCTTGGCCTCAAGAAAAAAAATATACTATTGCGCTGATAGCCCTGTAGTATTCCCCTAAAATCCACCCATAACATGCCACCATGGTGTGTTAATATGTTAAAAATCGACATGTTATCATGTCAAAAATCAACATGTAATTTTACCAGCACTTGGCTGGTGGCTGGTACTAATTCACAACCCTGGTTAACACATCGGAAATCGACATGTTAATTGACCGAATGCACAAAACACTTCCGTGTTTGAGTGAGGCCGAGCCCCGACTTCCGGTCAGACCCCTGAGGAAAACGGTAAGATGGCAGGATCAGTTTAAAAGAATTGCCAAAGTTAACCATGAGTGATGTGCGGAGAATAACCAGGATGTGCACTAAATTGCCACATGAGCAAAGTTGAGAAAGGTTTCAAGTTTTATGTGTCTTCTTATCTCTGCAGTTATAAAAAAGGTATATCACCAATGTCTGACGATGTGAAGAGCTGCAGTTCTATCAAAACCAACTTAAAAGGAGAACTACGCCCATTTTCAAAATGCATACATTTCCTATGGCCTAAGACAGCCCAAACTTATCAGTAAATATGAATTCTCTCCCAAATCCAAAAACTAGAGGGATACAACTCAAATGTGTGATGTCATCAAGTATAAATTCTGTAACTGCTCCACAGACACTGAATTGGTAAAGATGTTAAAGATGACACAAAGCGCCCAGGGGAATGTTCTGAGTATTACTGATTACAATAGATTAAATTCTGTGGGTCCATAAAATCAGTCTCCCATTCATTGTCTGTGGAGCAGCTCCAGACTTTATACTTGATGACATCACAAGTTTGAGACCTCTGGGTTCTTGTTTTGAGAGAGAGAGAGTAGCTCATGTTCACAAATATTGATTGAATGTTCCTAGGCCATGGAAATAACACATTTGGATTCTTAATCTAGGTGGTGTTCCCCTTTAAAATTATGAATGCTACTTCTGCAAGACGCTGTGACATTCAAAAAGGAGCACGCAGCAGCAAAATACATCGTGGAGGCTATTTGCTTCCTATACTCCCCAAAAGAGTCCATAATCTCCCAGCCACGGAGACAGAATGGAGCCCAGCTGCGATTTACTGTAAAATGGTGGTGGAGGCAGAAATGTGTTCAGAGAGATTACAATGACTTTAGGTTTGTGAAGGTTTCATTTCCAGTGGTTATAGACACAATCAGGTGTGATGGCCAATTAGCGAGCAAAAACTAAACATGCGCGTGTTCCTTATTAAACACAGAGTGGAGAAATGATCACAATATTACCTGGACGGCGGCTGGGCGCTTGTTTAGTTTTTTCTTTCTATTTTGAGGTGACAGTATTCACCAAGCCAACTAACTTATCTTCTCGACGCCAGGAGATTGACAAGGTTATCCTTGGCCAGATTATCCTCTGTTCCGTGTCCTATTTGTTGGCGATGTCACTTTGAGTGTGTCCCTCCTGGCACCAGTTACTATTAGCTAGCAGCTTCGTCCTCCGGGTCCAGACAGCCTCCGAAACTGTCGTTTCTTTTTTTTCCGCTCGGTTTTCTCAACATATGGCCCTGAATGATAACGAGGTCGATTCATTCAAAACGTTCAAGTCTATACAGCTCAACGGCGACATGGGTAAATTTGCTAAAGGTCTAAAATTAACTCAATTCTTGTCTTACGTCCTGGTTTGACAATCAGTTCACAGCAGTACCGCTTGCCTCCGAAACAGCACCGCTTTCGTTGTGAAAATCACTCGCCCTGTTGTCTTAGCTTGTCAGGAAGATGTGATTGGCAGCTTTATGGACCAATAGCAGAGAGGTTGATGAAACGAGCCCACCAATGGTAGAACGTGTGGACATTTATGGGCGGGGCCTGTCGACGCCGCAGAGTGGTGATCTCATGTTTTGATTGGCGTTTAGGAGAACCAATCGGAGATTACTATTGCGGGGCACAGTCCAATCAGCAATGACCGAGGCGTACTATTTTATTAAGCGTATTTGTACATGTAAACAAGTGTTGGGATTTTTTTTCTATTTTTATTCCAACAAACAATTATTTGTTTTGAATTTATTTTAACCACTTTTGAGAAATATGAAGGGTTCGTGTTTTGACCTCAATGACGTTTCATGACGTGCTCTTACTTCTTCCGGGTTAGGGCTCTCTTCGGCGTGGTTTTCGGATTTGTCTACCTGCATAACATGTGTAACTAAAAATTGGGAAATAAGATGAGTTCTCAGAAAGGTAATGTATCTCGGTCGCGAGGCCAAAAGCATCAAAACAACACTGCCTTCAAAAACGACAAGTACGGAGCGACTGTACAAGTGAAGGTGTGTGAACTTTGAGTAGCTACTAGCTAACAGTTAGCCTACATAGGTACTGAGCTCAACTTAAAAACACTTTGAAGTGTTGAATTATCCTGTTATCATATGGTTATAGATTTAACAATGTGCTCTCGTGTAGAGACGAGTTAACCTTTGCCAGTAGCCACCCTGAAACGATATTGTGGTAGCATTGTTTAGAAACCGTGTATAAAAGTAAAATTACGATTTTTTGTTGTTGTTCGAGCAATGGATCTTTTCTGCTTGTATCATTATTGTCAATGATAATGCATTTCCTTTAAAAATCTGCTGCTTTGTCAAAGCCACGTTATAACATTATTATCTCCACCATGTCTCTGTTTATTATAGAAGGCAAAATCAAAGATCCACGATGGGCTCTGTCAACATTGTAAAGGAGTTCTTGAGTGGAAAGTGAAGTACAACAAATACAAGACACTGACACAGCCCAAAAAATGGTGAGTACACTTAGGCACTGCAGACTATTAATTTCATTACAGAAAAGTTTCATTACAGACTGCACGATTAATTGAAATAAGATTGTGACAATGACACTGCTGTGCAATGCACCTAGTTTCTGCCGTGAAAGAATAAGCTTTTTTGAAACAACAAAAATGTATGTGAGTCATGGAAACCCAGCAATGATGAGGAACAACAAGTGAATTAATCCACCCCCAAAAACGCCGTGCTTACACTGCAAAAAAGTTGTACAGCAAGCAAAAGTAACACCACCTATTAGCATAAGCACCTGAAACATCAGGCCAGAAATAAGGCCAGAAAAACTTCAGTGGAAAATCCCTGTCCACTGATAGACAGGTTGTCCTTTAGCTGATGATCATATTGCTTGTACTGTCTGCATGAAGGCAATATGGACTACAATAAACATTTTTCTTTAAAAATTAGTGTCCTTAAGAATTGTGGGAGAAAATCATCATCTCAATTTTGAGTGGAAAAAATTGTGATCCTCATTTTGACCAGAATCATGCAGCCCCACTTTGGATTTGTTATTTATGTTTTAAAGACAGTTGTAGTTGGTTCCATTGTGAAAATTGATTACATTTGTGCATGCATGTTTTCTTCTTTCAGTGTCAAGTGTTCTCAAAAGACAGTAAAGGATGCGTATCACATCATTTGTAAGCCATGTTCTCTTCAGCTAGAGATCTGCTGCAAGTGTGGGAAGAAAGAGGACATCATTATTCCGTGAGTGGTCCTGTATTATTAGTGTGCATGTGTGTGTTTGTTTGTATATGCAGATTCATGCATACAAGTGATTAATGACTGTGAAGCCAAGTCTGCCATCTCGTGGACAATGAGATACATTACAACTGATTCTTGGAAAATATTTAACAGCTCATTGGCAGCATTTTAGCTTCAGTCTTTATATTTCCATTTAATGTCCTTCACACAAATTGTTTTCATTCAACATTTTGGCATCTATTTATTCCCATGCATCACTTTATCTGTGTCTTTGGTTACGTTAAGACATTCATAACAATGTCGGAGGGATTTCTGCTTTGCTCTTGTAAGAGTACAATTAATATGAAAGCAGATGACACACTGCCTCATTTTGTTTTTCTCTCTGTGTAGAGTAAACTCACAAGGGGACAATAAAGAGGAAGAAGAAGTAGAAGATGGTGGACAGAAAAAGAAAGGACGAGGAGGGAGGAAGAAGGACTTGGATGACTTGGACAGTGATGATGATTATGATGATGATGACTTAAGTGACCTCGGAGATGATGATGATGATGATGATGAGAAAGATGATTTTGATAGTGACTCAGAACCAAAGAAGACACAGAACAAGTCTGATGTACTCCCTGATGTGTCCCGAGTCAACGTTAAAGACTAAAGACAGTGGGCGGGACCTTTTTTTCCATACACAAAATACATTTTCTAATCAGTGTATAGTCTGAGGTTTGAGATGTGATCATACTCAAGTTAACAAATGTTGCTGGTTTGATGCAGAACCTGGAAGTTGTGGTCAACATTGGGGCAGGTGAGGAGACAAAAGCTGATGGTTGCATGTCATGTTTTTATAAACTTAAAGAATAACTAAACCCCAGAGGTTTGGCTGAAGTGCCTCTACCCAGGACAGGGAATTTTAAAAAATGCCTCTAGAATGTGAAAAAAGTATCAATATGGGCAGCCCCCATCACCTACATCACCTGCCACCAGACAGGCAAATACGAAAAGTCCAATTGCTATAGCCAGGATTCAACCAGTAGAGGGCAGTTTCTATGCATATTTATAACACAATATGAGGAAGTCTCTATGCATATTTATAACACAATATGAAGAAGTCAAATACTTTGCACAAAAAAAAAGATTTTGACCTGAATCCACCAACACCACTATTAAATCTCCATTGGTTTTCAGCTGAAAAAATGGTTTGGGGGTTTAGTTACTCTTGAAGTACTGTAAATTAAGATGATGGCTGGGCTGTACGATTTACTGTACATTCACAAACCATTCTCAAAAAATGCCAGCTGGATATATACATTTGTAATTACTGTAATAAAAACCTGTACATTATGTACATTAATTTTAAATTCATTTATCCAAGCTACCAATTCTTCTCACAATACCTGAAGTAATGGAGGCTTTGAAGTACATCACTGAAAGCAGAAGTAGAGGCTTAGCCAGAACTGACTCTGAAATATTGACCCTGTCATGCACACGCGCATATATTATATATTTACACCTAATGCTGTCTAATACAACAGTCCTGCAATAAATCCTACATGTAACTAAGGTTTTAATGTTCCGTTTTTGTTTAAACTGTTTTAAATAGGTGTTTTTTGTTTTGTTTGTTTTTTAACTTTTTTCAATTGCACAAAGCATGTCCTGACATAGGGCCTCACAAAAACAAATAGTTATGTATGTATGTATACTCACACGTACATACACATAACTACATACATGTATAGGTATATACATACATCCATATGTATAAAAGAACACATAAAATAAGATTTAAAAAAACATCCACTTCTATAATTTTATTAATTTATTCTTCTTTATTCATCAATAGGTGTTGATTGAACTTTATAACTGTTGCTGTTGAATTGCACTTTGTTATAATGAGTGTTTCTAATATTTTCTCCACTGCATTTATATCACTGAGTAGACTAAATATTAGAAACACATCTTGGTACAACAACAACAACAACAACAACAACAACAACAACAAAATATACATATTATGGTTAGACATTGTGTGCTTTTTTTCTCCCCCCTAGAGTAAAAAAATATTCTATTTAATTGCTATAAAAATATCAAATGGATCAATATCAAATTCCTCAAGGTTATCTCCAACACTTTCCTTCTTTTTTTCATGTAAATGCTGCGATCATTTTGTAAGGATTCACTTCACCACTACAGTTTTTCAACTTTACCCAAAAACTGTTACAACTTTCAACTGCATTTTGTTCAAAATTCATAACAAAAATGCTGCACACACCATCTGTAACCTACACAAGTATTACTTTCTTAACATGTTTGTTAACAACTGAGAGACCTTTCTGCCAGTTCCGTAAAGCTGTGTAATCATACACTTTCTGGCAGAAAATTATTAATCATTTTTCTTCATTATGATCAGCTGCCCTTTACACTGCCCACACTGAATAACCTTTAGTAACATGGTCACCTAAAGGGAGTGTGTGTGTGTGTTGTCGTTCATCATGTGGGAATGATACATTTAAAAGAATGTGGCAATATGTCAAACCTTACTTCCTCATGGGACATCATGACATATTGTAGGATTAATCAATGACCTCACAGGATCCCCATGTATGAATGTCGCCTGATGTAGTTCTCACATGGCTTTGTTCTGCTTAAACTCTCATGACTGTAAATTCAACATTCAGACTTCAGAAAATGAATTTGTTAGCTATAAATAGGAGGAGAAATTTCACGTGTGCTTGTGGGGGTATTAGCTACTATATCTCTTTATTAATATACATTGTACTGTAAATTAGGCTATTACACTGATTAAAAACTTCAGATCAATTTATTATGTAGATAAAGCAAGATTAGTCCTTGTATAATCTATTTACATTTTTGTACGTAAAACATACATATGCAAGTAAAGTCAACTTAATTTTGTTATGTAGATCAAACAAGACTAGTCTGTATAAACTACGTTTTTGTACGTAATCAATTTAATCTTTGCATTGTTGTAGTAATTTTTTTGAGTGAGTGATCCCCTCAACTTCAGTGTGTAATATCTACTTTTGTTTGAATGTTTTCCCAAAAAACAAGAATTTCCACAACAAGCAGCAAAGTGTGCATGCGAGTCTGGCTGCAGGGCTCAGTAATGTCATCCTTAAGTTTTGTTCACATGGGTCAAAACCATTTAGCATAACCAAAGCATAAAAAATATAATCTTGAGGTTTCCTGGAGCTGGATAGTGCAGCGTATGAGTCAGGACACTCCTTTGTTCAGTAATATTGTGATTGTTGCCGTTAAAATTAAAATTCCAAGAGGGGAAAAAAACAATAGGGAAAATATTCTGGAACCTGTGGCCCCTCCAACTTCACAATTACGATCACATACGATCAAAGATCAAAGATTGTCTGGGATTAAATGCATCTTGTTAAGGAGAAAACACACAATGTCTTGTGTTTTGAATAAATTAAGATTTAACTTCAATATATTCAGGTAAGAGACAAACTTTATTGTTGATATCACAGATTTAATTATGATACATTTACATCCACTCAAGATTTATTTTTTTCAGTGTACCACATATTGCCATGCTATACATTCTGCCCAGTTGTTACCATAGATGTGTCTGCTCTGTTATTACTTATTTACAAAAATGAAACCCTAACATTAGCAAAATATTCTCACTGTTATTGCCAATACAATAGTTGGATATTATCCATTGAATTCCCATATTATTCCCCTGCTATTATGCAATAACCACTCCATAATGCTGTTTATCTTTTTGTAACTTTTGTATTATCCTTGCACCCTGTTTTTTTAGCTTTTTTTTTAACTTATTGCTCTCTGTGCTGTCTATTGATGTGTTGCTCTTGGCCTGCAAAACAATTGCCCGGGATCATAATAAAGTTAAAATGAAGTGAAGTAATGGTCTTGTTATTATGAAGATGTAGACCTTCATTCAAAAGTAGATGCCCCCTGCAGCACTATCAGCCCTTTTGGTGCAGGTGATGGCAGGAGACATCAGATGAGTAGTTCATTCAGCACACAAGAAGGATGAAATCGCTTCTTCTTTTAATAAGTCTTCATTTAAAAATTACAATTGCTTGTAACGTTTTTATTTTTATTTTCACCAATGATTGCCTTGTATTTACTTATTTATTTTATTCATCATGCTGTTTATGTTTATTATCTCACACTGATGGACTTTTATGTATTGTGTTCTATTCTATTTGTTGCTCTGTAGTTGTTTTTTTCTGTCTACCTGCCCGGGGACAACAGATGAAAATTAGCTGTTAGATAACTCTGGTGCAATTACCTTTAATTGTGCAATGTCCCTGCAAAAATTGACAACAAGATAAAAGAAATAAAAGAAGACGCATGGTTAGCCTTCTTGGGTGCGGTGAATACTTGCTGTTAAAATATGTTTGTTATGAGGAAACGTCTCAAACACTGTGGGCACATACGCCAAACATGCTAAAGTGCACCAACAAAGAGCAAGTAACCAATCTGGCAACAAAAGGGGCGAAAGGTCATCAAATTACAGAAGAAAAATGTATCGGGGGCCTGAGTGCGATATATTTTTCTTGTTTTCTAGTTTGCTTCTCACTACTAGGTGTGCGTTACGCTTCTATATTATGTATGGTGTTTTATTGTCATACCGACTGTAGTATTGTCTGCCAAGATGACAATAAACGATAATAAGTTGGTGGTCAGAGGTTGCCTAAATATTGGACTGGAGTGATTCTGCGCACCATGCAGAGACTGAGCTGCCGAGCTTCTTGTTTCATTCGTTTGAGTGACACCAGTCTGCACTCATTCTTTGAGATTATAAAAGAAAAAAACGTGAAGTCGGATTTTATTTTTATTTCATCTTGCGCGTTTAAAATCACAATCTATCAGTATGTAAGTTTGCGCAGGAGAATTGCGCAGTCATTTCAAGGTTTTCTGCATCTGGCATGTTGTTTGCCACAGAAATAAATTCGTTTCCTGCACTGTCCAAGAGGAGCACCTAACTCATACATGGTTACTGTGATGAATTATTAAACGTACATAGTTCACATATCAGCTGTAAAACAAAAACAAAACTGGAAACGTCGTTCTTTAGCTGATCACCCAGTCTAGGGGACTGTGACTAATGGATAGTCATACTATAACAACGTGACTATCAGATAAACCCCAACACACACGGACACACACCCTGTCTTCTCATTGGCTGCAGAGTGTCTTTGCAGTCAGGTGGAATCGTGTGTCGTGGTGATCGGAGTTCTCCGAGGACAAAACCCCGGTGCGCTGCTGCTGCTGCTGCTGCAGGTATCTCACTGCTCGACTCCGACTGATCTATTGAAAGGATGGCAAACTCTCACAGACCCAACACCGATATTGCTCACGTCTACAGAGGAACATTTTTCCACTCGACCCAGCAAACAGCGCTGCAGATCCTAGAAGATGAGCTCCTGGGAGTGGATACAGACGGAAAGGTTTGTCAGACTCTCAAATATCTGACAGCTTTTGATATGATTTAGAAGTATTAAAAAAAAAACTTTACTATTGTACTGTTTTTGAAAACATGGCATAGCGTTTAGCCTATCTATCTATCTATCTATCTATCTGTCTATCTGTCTGTCTGTCTGTCTATCTATCTATCTATCTATCTATCTATCTATCTATCTATCTATCTGTCTGTCTGTCTGTCTGT
>JAOVVB010138850.1:0-12097 GCA_028570985.1 Heterobranchus longifilis
GTCAGCATGCATAAAAGTAAATAATCTGTTTTCGCAAGATGCATAGCCCACACAATTCTCCCTTACTCCCATCTGCACAGCTTCAGCCTATCCAGAGTGACGTCAATGAGCAGATTAGAGCTTCCCCCCCCCCCCACCTTCCCCCATCTCTTTCCTTTTTTCATGCCTAATCTGGATTTTTCATGAAACCTCTGCCATGCTGCATTCATTGCTGAGGAGATGACTTTGAATAGCTCTAGACATAAACAGAAAAATCTAACTAAAAAGGCAAAGCAGTCATTTAGGATATTTACAGTTACATGAGAGTATAGGGAAGTAGGTTTGAAATGGGCCTGTAGTTATTTATTACTGAGGAATCCAGATTTGATTTCTGTGGTGGTTTAATAACCGAAGTCTCCGAGGCCCTTGGAAAAAGGCCCTAGATTAAAGTATTGTTTATATTTAAGAATTAAAGTAATCTTCCATAAAAGTGGAATAACAGAGAGATAGAAGAGATAGAACAATATATTACATATTGATATCACATGAAATGATGAGGATTGGTCAGTTTTAAAAATAAAAATTAACTCTCCATATAATACTACATAAATAAAGAGGTACATTACAATGGGTTACTTGCTAAACAGACGATATTCATTCAGTGTCATGTCCCCATTTATTTTTCAGAAATGTTCTGCTGCGTCTCTTATCTCAGGTTTCGTATATTTTACTGCTAATGCAAGTTATGCTGACCCCTTCATGTTTCTCCATAACATAACCTTGATACACTGCACCTACTGTATGCTAACACAGAAAAACACAAGGACAGCCAGTGTTTTATCTTTTCAAACTGAGGTCACAGTGACGTTGAATAATTCCACTTGCTCAGATTCTTCAAAAAACACAAATCGCTAGCAAAAAGAAAGCAAACTGCAAAGAATCAGAACGTCTGTATATATGAAAAAGCATCTGTGCACAGCAGTGTTACTCCTGGAGGCTTAAGCCCCCTGCATGTGATGAGCCATGAATGCAGAGATAAGTGTCGTGTATGGTATACAAGGCACTTCTCAAAGTCTTTAATGAGGAGGCTAATGTTGGGACACAGTGGCAGCGCAATTGTTATTACTCAGCAGCCATGTTTGAACACGATAAGCAAAATCACATAATCCACATTAGCATGTAGGAAACAGTGAAGGGAGAATACAGTAAAGCTGCTGATGAAGCTTGTCAAGAAATCCCTGCTTATCATGGCTGCTTATTTCAGAAAAATAGGGTTCTGATACCAATATTATATATCCATGAAAAAGATATAATTTCCAGATAACATTTCTGGTAAGGGAACACATTACACTGTCTGACAATACTATGCTAACTGCCGATCACAAACAGGAATTTTATACTTCCTCTATAACCCATCTTGGGAGACCTTACTGAGCAAAGCGTCTCTACTCTTTCTCCTATCTCTGCAATCCCCCAGCTGCTGAGGGAATCAGAGTTGCTTCAAACTCCCACGCAAGCCAAAGACATCAGCAAGCAGCCTACATCTGCGTATGAGGGACTTCAGGGGTAGAAAGGAAGTTACTGTGCTGTTTGAACTTCCTTGCCCCAAGCCTTTAGTTGTCTCTACTAATCAAAGGCTTTATCACTTGATCACTTGGAGCATCACTGCTGGAGAACGCAAATGTATTTCAGCCATATCGGCAAAGGAAAGCACATTTTCCTTCATTTTTTTTCCCCCCCTTACTACTTCCCATGCAATAGGCTGTTGTGGTGGCAGTGGGGGACAGATTTGTCATGATGGCTACAGATTCTGTTGCATTATTTGCATTGTGGGAGACGTACGCACCATGGTCGACCCTGTGGGCCTGAGGCTACAAGGCAAAAAAGTAATCTTGGATGCAAACCCCGTAGCTGATGATGTCAGCCGTTAATAAATTATGTTAATGGATTTCCAATAACTGGTTCACTGCAAACACCACATTTTAGCTCTTCCAAAATGTCAAGGAGATGATTTGGTTTCACACATTTACCTGAAAAGCAGATAGTTGGCATGTATGCTAATGCTCAGAATATGTTATTCTCTCACATGTGGCTTATCACTGTCTCAGACATTTCAGGGTGTCACGCTACTGGGATGAATGCCTTTGAAGAAGCTAAAAGCCAGAATTTCTTTCAAGATCAACACCCGCACCTCAATACGAAAAGCAAATGCATGCATGGTTGAAAGGTGTAAAACTGTTTCAGACCCACTGTTGGAAAATTTGTAGCATAAGTGTCTGAGTTTTGTTTAATAAAAGCATAACAAGTTTATTCAGTCTGTCTGTGAAATAGCACAATATGATTCTCACAAAAAAAGGTTTAAACCAAAGTTAAAGGATTATTTTACCCTTTGTGTTCCTTTCAACCAAAACAACAATGGAGGTGAATGCAACTTTGTCTGCAAAGAGAATTTTACAATTGTATTTGGATGTCAGAAAATAATGTGCTGGTTACTCCTGATAACTAGACCTCACCGTGGAGAGTCTTCAGTATTCTCTACCCAACAAGTCCTCCAAACCATACGACCACATAGGTCGTTTGTTTCTGCCCTCTAATATGACCCATAAGAGCGTTTACTAAATTAGCGACCCTAGCAGTGGCAGGAAATAGGACCCATAGGTTTTTAAACACATGGTTAATGTTGTGAAACCATTGCAGTTTGGTTTTGTTTAGGCAACAAAACTACTTGGTAGTAGGGCTGCACGATATTGGAAAAAACTCACATTGCAATATTTTTTTTCCTGCGTTATATATTGCAATATTAAAAAATATCCTACAGGAATTTTCACCCTCTCAATGCATCAATCTGTTTCACTTTGAGATGAACATTGAGATGCTAGATCTATGAAGAACTATTTTGTGCTCTTGTAAGCAATTTTATTTAGTGCTCTACTAAACGATTAAATCATCAACACATTGGTTGTATAGATATGAATGGTGAGGACACAGGGGGAAAAAAAAGTCCCACCCACAATAACAGGGCTTTAAGGCACCATGCCAGAGCCTGAGCAGTTTTAAATTAATATAATACTTAATTCAATACATTGTACACATTTCCTCCTGGACAACATTTCAGGCTCACAAATAATTTCTTGTTTTAACCTCTGCAACAAGGTAAACATGATGGAGTCCGTGTTTCAAGACATTGCGACAGCGTGGAAACAAACAAAACATTGTACTGCGCCCTGCAATGTGATGCACAATATATCATGCAGCCCTATCAGTACATCATTTGTTACGTTATCGCACTTCCGTGGGTACGTAGATGACTTAATTATGTACATGACGTACCTGCATACCTGCCAACATTACCCCCCCCCAAAATGTTTCACTATCATACACAATGCATAAAGCATTATACATATTTAAATATATCAAATAATAGCCTAATAATAATAATAAACCCACTATTAATTATGTAATCTTAATGCAATATAACCATGAATTTAGCATGAATAACATGCAAACAACGCACTCTATGACACACACAGAGCAAGGGCATTCTAACAATCACTATACTATATCTAATTAACAGCTACATGCATTTAAGCTAGCAGGTGCATAATGCAAGCACATCCAAACCAAAGAAGGCCGGTGCTAAACCAAACGTGAGCAAATCATGAACCAAAGAAAGAAATATCACACTGCAGGGCTCTTCATCAGACTAATGCTGACAGTGCACAACACGCATTTCTTCTACTATATACTGCTACTATATTACTAATATTATATATTCTACTTTATAATCAAAATCCCTCTCTTTTCTCTTCCTGGAAAATGTCAAATACTTATATTTTCATCCTGACTGCAGGGGCATGTACAGAAATGTATCCAATGATTTGTTGAAACGAGCTAACCCCACCCCATCTGCTCCTGACCATTAGCCTGTGGGTGGTAGTAGAGAGCAGTGCAATATGAGGTCAGGAGGAGTGTGTGTTTGGATATCAGTCGACAAAAACTTTGTTTACATTCTGCGCGTGATCATACCAATTAGAACTGATAGCAAATTGCCAAGAACCTGAAAAAATGAGAACCGATTACAAATTAAATCCAGCTAACTTTAAATTGACTTGTTTTATTAAAACAATAAAAGTCAAAGTAAGCTCTGAAAAGAATAAAGATATTTTTGTTTTCTAAACATTTTTAACTTTTTGGAATCGAAACTGGGAATCGATAAGAACCGGAATCGATAAGCAGAATCAGAATCGATAAAATCCAAACGATACCCAACCCTAGTGGTTGTGCTCCAAGTTATTGTACGTCTCCCTTGATTTAACAACGCAGGTGAGGGAGGTGTGTATGGGAACCAACACTTTGTATTCCATCAGCCACACTGACTTTTAGGTGATCCAATCGAATCAAGTTTTAACCAAATCTTTTTCATAATTACATCTCGCCGACGTATTACTTTTCACTCAGAAACACATCACATTACGGAAGCTAAAGACACTCTTGTCTTAAAGCAGTTACAGCAAAGCTCCTCTATGAAATAATCACATAATAAACTGCAAATATCCTGCAGGGACAGCATGACATCACAAAGACCATTTGAGGTCATTTAGATTTTTCAGTAAAAGCTATTTCATTTTTAGTTCAGTGGTCTACATGCACAAAGCTGGCTGAAGCCCTGCAACAAAAGCTGTCATTTCTGGGTCACCAACCTGTTTCAAGTTTTAATATGGCTCTTTCATCACATTAAATGGGATTTGAAGTTACAAAAGATCCGGACTAAAAGGTGAGCATCACAAAAATTATACTTTAATTGAAGGTGATCACTGAAGGAGACAATTGGTAGTCACACACATGGTATCCACAGTGACTGCTGCACGGCAAAGGTCCCAGATTTTATTATCTTCTTCTGCGAAGCTATTGGATGCAGCCCAGCACCTTTGCGTGGTATTGATGGCCTAATTCTGGCCAAAGTACTCTAAACTAGTATAAGAGGTCAACCAGGAACTCAAAGCAGTTTTCTGTTTTTTTTTTTTTTTTATTAAGTTACCACCTGAACGAAATGAATGTTATATTTCTCTACAAATTCCAAACACCTCATTGTTTTAAATCAGTGGCGCATCACAGACATCAATATATAATAGAGTTTTAAGACAAATGATCAGCTGCAGAGGATAGTGTGATATTAAATTGCACTATGTTTCAACAGTACTGTATATTGACCCGAGGTTGGTCTAGGACAGTCTTTCCCAAAGTTATGGTCGGGACCCAAATTGCTTTTATTGGGTCACCAATTGGCAATGTGAAATGCAAAACAATGTTATGATTCATTTTCCTAATTAAAATAGAATTGCTGCACTGGTCTGTTCAGCTCAGATGTGTGCGCGGCTGTTCGTTATGAGGTGGTAAGAAACGTAACATCATAAATTCACAAATTATTGCTGTGATGTATTTTTATGATTAAATAAATGCATTTCTTATACATTTTAAATTCATGGTTCGTCGTCATGGCAATTCATGATGTATTTTTGTAAGTTTGGGTCCCGGAGAGACAACAAATATCTCTTTTAGACTCGCGTTAAAAACGTTTGGGAACCACTGCTCTAGGAGAACGAAAATAGCCTAGAAATGAGTTGTGAGCAGTAAATCAATAAATAAATCAAACATGCATTATAGCATGCATTGTACTTTTACAGTGATATCCAGTGCAAATATACTCCTATATAATAGGAGCACATACTGTAAGAAAAAAAAAAGCATATATAAATGTATTTAAACTGTCACAATGGCACCCAAACAAACAATAGCAGAGCAAAAACAATGAAGACTGCTTCTAATCTGAGTATAATCATTTTATATAACTGCTGAAAGCTGCAGTGCTCATGCAAAGCCTGGTGATTGTTAGATAGTGGCAGAACCACAACCCATTTTCCAGCCAATATCTCTTCTCACTTTCTGTGAGTCAAGACCGGCCGTCAGCAGCAGACAGTCACAGTGCACCGGAAACCATCAGATCTAACAGAGATCCAGTGCCGGTTAAATCTGTCAACACTGCTATGATCCACAATCTACAAGCCAATCTACAGTACTGTGGTATGAGGCAAGATATTTTCATAGATGCTTTATATCAGCAGTGGAACAGAAGGATTTAAAATAAACTTGCACTGAAATAATATATATTTTTAAGATTCAAGCATAAAGGCTACAGCAAGTCTATTGCAGGCATGTCATGTTATGTTTAATTTATCGCCACAGGCAATATAATTTATATTGGGCTGTCCTCGATTAAAGCAATTCTTAGTCAACTAACACTTTTGTCAACCAATCGATTAGTTGATTTAATTGACAGACCTGTAAAACTGAGTTTCTCCACAAATAATCATGCAAAAGCACCACTTTAAATCTTGTGTTCGCCAAGGATGTGTTCATAACTTTCTTGGAAATAAGTCATTCAGAATGAAAAAAGCATAAAAAATGACTAATCCACTAAATAAATCTTAGTAGACTAAGATCAAAACCACAGATTATTTGACAAATCGACTAAGAGGGGGGGCAGGCCTATGTTTACTCATTTTCTGCATTTTAACTGCAAAAACTCAAACAACCATATGTGTTGGACGGAGCTGTTTAAGTCCGTTTTCCATAATGCTCAGCATCCCTTTGACCTTTGACACAGCAAACATGAGGCCATCAACATAGATTATTTTGCTCCTCATCCTTCCTATCAGATTCGACTGGTAGCAAATCACAAGAGCCTGCCTGTCCCATTTCCTGATCTACATCAAATCAGAGCACCTTGAACTTTCCTGCATTGCTCTTTGAACCAGCCGTTCACACCTGAACCTACAGTAAAGCAGTTCTCATTTGCCATTTCGATTTAGCCGAGGACACGCAAAGACTGCACAAAAAACACATTTTGTCTTTATTCACTGCTAACACTAATTGGGGAAAAACATTAAAACAAGATATATAAATATGAGCATCTGAGGGAAGACGCATAATTGATTGCAGTGGACAGCAAATTGTCACTTGCTGTGAGAGTAAACAAGGAGGGATATTATTCATGAGGCTTTCAAGAAAAGCATTATCCTCAGTTAGAATTATGCAGAAGGACACATCGAGTATTTCTATGTAAGACACTTCATCCACATATTGCTCTAGAAAGTGAAAGGGAAATGAGATACAGCATTAGAGCTACTTTGATTTCTATTAGGTAAGACTGATCTGAGAAAATGGTTTCGGCCAGAGGAGGAGTATGAGTGGAAATACCAAGCCAAATCTCTTGCCAGAGAAAAAGGTCTCAAAAAGCTAAATTTTGATATAATTTAAATTCAGTTTTGAACAGTCTTATCTGTAGTTCTTAATCTCTTAGAGAAATCTCTGAAGCCCTGTGAAGCAAGTCTGTTCTTCCCTAACTGGCATTGTAATACAGACAGTAATACTACCTTGTGCCAATTTATTAGAAATCATTTATTTTTATTTTTTGGGAGGGTGGTGGAAGTGAAGTCTGTAAGGACAAAAAAAAAAATCTATCAAGCTACCCTACACAACGCCTTAACGTAAAAGTATGCACCCCGCATATCCACCAAAATCACACGTGGGACTGCAGAGAACAGCAGCCCATCCCTTCTGAAACCCAGAAGAATAACACAATTTCACCCCAATTAAATTCTGGGGTGTTGGGTATATTAATTTCTCCCCAACAAGAAGCCATAAATCAAAACTTAACAGTGAACTATAAACTATCCCTCGAACAGCAGCAAGTGATCTCAGAGCAGCGATTGTGATTAGTTAGTCGAGATGAAGCTGGACCAATTCATCATCTGCCTCACACATTTTTTGCTGTGCTTTAGTATCAAGGCAGCAGGTTATCACCATCGTCAATCAGAAGTGTGAAAGGTGAAATGTTCAATGTAGTGACATTAGTGACCAGCAACATCACACATTCACAGCTTCGTAAATTACAAGAGACAAGTGCAGAGAGCTGGGGAAAAAAGCAGACAAGAAGCCACATCCACAACGGGTTGATTGTTTGCTCAATTGTAAATGCATTATGTTATGTTTATGTTGCAGCTTAGTGTTTTAAATCGTTTCATTTGATGCACTGCATGGATTTTTGAAAACCCCTACTGCTATAAAGCTGCACTGAACCACTGCAAACAAAAATGTGCAGCTTTTATCTTATGTGACACTACAGCAAACTCGAGGTACTTCCTGCTTTGACCTGCTCGGTGCTCCCCATAGTTTAAAGAACATGAGAAATGTGCTCATTTTCTTTTTTTTTGCCCCACAAATATAAGGCTACAGCCAACAGAGGGTTAGCTTAGCTTGGTATAAAGATTGGAAACAGCTCGTCTGCCTCTATCTGAAGGCGACAAAAAACAGCAAACAGCACCTCACTAATTAACGTGTTATATCTTGTTTGTTTAATATGTACAAAAACCAGAGTCAAAAAATTACAAGTTGTCGTTTTATGGGGAATTATGTGCCAGGCTATTTATTTGCTCGGAGCTGTCTAATTTCCTAAAGTTTTGTTGTCACCGTGAGGTTTCAGGCAATCAGTAAAAACTTCAGGAAGTCGCTGCTCCCAGCCTAGAAATGGTCTGGCACATAAGCCCATGTAACATTTTACACTCTGGTTGTTGTAAGAAATACTCAAGTGAGATATAACGTGTTTATTAGTGAGCTTCAGAGGAGCTGATTTTGTTACCTGCAGACGGAGGCAGGCTAGACGTTTCCCCCTGCTTCCAGTCTTTATGCTAAGCTACGTTAAGTGTCTGCTGGCTGTAACCTTATATTTACCAGACAGATATGAGAGTGGTGTCGATCTACTCATTTAACTCTTGGCAAGGAAGTGAATATGTGTATTTCCCAAAAGTGCCAAACAATTTTTTAACCAACAGGGATAGTTTGCTATATTAGATGTTTCTAAAGCCTAAATTCAGGAGCCACTGATGTTCAACTCTCTTGGATTGAACTGAATTGGATTTCTATATGAATGTTTGACCAACAGAGTAAGCACTCTGGTGAGATCAATCCTCATAATGGTGTGTCTGCACTGATGTTGCAAAAGTCAATCAGATGTAACAGGTGCAGTGGAGGCTGAAGACACAGCTACATGTTGTGAATATGGACAGAAAAATATTCCAGTGCTGTAGGGAAGATATGGGAACAATTCCTTACTTTGTCATGCAGAACAGCAACTCACATATAGAGATTTTATGTATGTTTCTTATTATACATTGCATCTCTGGGGAAAGACTAGACTCTACTGTGTACACACATTATACAGTAGATATATAAACCTGCATGCATAAATCGTGTAAAAAAAAATGTAACTCCTAGAAACCACTGAATATGTAGTCTGCTCTTGAAACAGTGACTCTGTGTCATACTTCACAGCCAAACATAAATTCTAATTCTGAAGTACTGAATTTCATTGTAGCTGAGGCTAGCTTGTAGGCACAGCTGCATGTGAGCCGTGGCCAAGTTTCCGAAGGAAGAGCACATCTGGCAGACAGCGTTGGTGCAAGTTAACTGAGACGATAAAAGAGTTTCATTCTAAAATGAGATACTGTACGCATGATGTCTGAAAATATTTTGCTGACACAAAAGAAACTGTTGGGGAAAATAAAAATGTATGACATTTGAAGATAAAGATGATAGAGATGTGGAATCACTGACCACAGGCCCTCTCTTTGGGGAACAAAATCTAAAGACATATGGCGCACACATTGTAATAGAGAGACCTTGATATTGTTATACAGTAACACACACACACACACACACACAGGAATTGTACACTGGTATGAATCGAAGGTGATATCCAGAAGACAGCAGACAGTTAATATAAAGAATACAGCCTGGGGGAAAAAACACAATAAAGGTGAAATCCTAAGGTCTATCCACAGAATAAATCTATTTTGCTAAAACAGTAGTGACAACAAAAGCCAACAACAACCACGCAGTGTGACCGAAAGTCACTTCAACTCAACTCCTGCCAATTGATCGGTTAAATTATACCTTTCAGTGTTTCTTTACATGGCAATCAGTGTTAACTCCTGCATGGAAAATCGTACAGTCGCTCAACTGTGAAAGTAATCTAAGCTATTGTAAATGCTCAGTGTTGAGGTAGTCATACTTTACATAGTAGTTCAGCATCATCTGAGCAAGGCAGACCCAGAGGCATTTTATCAATTAGGCTAACATTATGTTAAGCCCAACTGGCCCTAATGACTTCCTATACGGGTCAACGAAGGTCAAAAACACTTAAAAACAATGAAATCCTCAGCTAACAGCGCAGGTTAACAGGTTACTTTGTAAGGCATGTTGCTCTGATGTAGCCTGACTCCAGCAGAATGAAAAGGAGCCTCACATACTTTCTATATTCCTCAGTAAGGGAATCAAGTGCTTGCAGTGCAGTCTTGTAACGCACGCTCTTGATGTATGACACCATGTAGAAAACAAAGCGCCTCTGCAAAATGCCACAGGGACCGTGTGTGAGGACAAGCAATATTCCAGCAGTAAGGGAACATACATTGCTGCCACCAGGTCCTTATCTGTTGCAAACATTTGGATAATACTGGCTTCCCTTAAATTGCAGTATAACATCCCCAGTCTCATCACCACTGCCTCCCCAAAATGGAAAAGACAATCATGTAGATGACAGTTTAATTATTCCTTAGAATGTGCATATTTTATTTCGAATCCAAACTCGCTTTCATGAGAAATGATCAATGTTGTGTTTTCATCCTCTAACATCTAAACGCGTCAACAGGGGATGGAGAGAAAACACGCGACACTGGTGCCACCGCTGTGCGGAGCAGAGCGTACTGACAGCAGAAATCTGCATTAAAAAAAAGACGCACTTTAATGTTTTTTCGAGGCAACAACTTTAATATGTGCTGAGCGCTGCAGGCGCTATCTGATGTGTAAAAGCCACGATGGCCAGAACGCCGAGGAGTGCGCTTCTGCGTGGTTTAGTTGCTCAGAAGTGGAGGTGCTGTCACGCATGCTGGTCGTGATAGTCAATGCAGATGAATTAAGACTTAATACATAACTAGGCCTCCTGCTAACCCTCGTCTTGCATTTCCTTTGAGCAAACCGACACCACGCACTGTGCAGCCTGAACTGAATCCGACCATTATTCATTGATTTCTCTCTTCCACGACTTGCTTGGCACGGAGGGTGAAAGTTGGCATGAGGCAAGCGTGCCACCGATCGCCGCCATCCGGTTGTCCTGTTAATGGCCAGTTAGTATTTCACTGTCACACACCAATCACTCCACTCATTGACAGTTTAGGCTATTGTTAGACCCCACGCATGGATCGGAGAGAGCTGCGCGAGAGGTTCCGACTGTGTGAAAATGATATGACAGACATGGTTAGACTTACCGACGGCTAAATCCAGTAGATCTGCGCACAAGAGCAAGCACAACGAGAAGACGGTCATCTTTCCCTTATTTTGCAATAAATCCCAAACTCCATTTGCGTTTACATGCTCTCCGGGTTTCGGCTGTGTAATCCCCACCATTCCAGAGGTATGCGATTGAAAGGTGCCCCCAAACTATTCATGATGCAGCTCAAGTCTAAGTGGAGAAATCGGAGAAGTTGACAATGAATACAGCATTCAGAGCGACGAAAATCGAGCATCAGATTAAAAAAAAAAAAGAATGACTCAGTGGCTGCGATTACAGAACAAGCAGTTATTTTTTTCCTCCCAGTTTAAACAATAGGGAGCTGCGCTGAGCCGCGGAGCAGAGATAGGCTCTGGAAAAAAACGGAGAGGTTTGGATGAAAATGTGTTCCACAGTTACCTCTCTCTCTCTCTCTCTCTCTCTCGCTCCCCCTCTCTCTCCCTCTGTGTCTCTCCTCCCGCCCTTCAGACACAGTCACAGCACAGTCATTCCTGATCACTCGCTCTTTTATTTCACACAATTTTCCTTAATCCTACCCTGGATTCAGACCACTCTAATTCTGTCCATTAAGCCGATTTATTTCTGTTTGATTTTTTCTCCTTGTAAAACCGGGTTTTAAAGATCCTTATGCTCTGGTATACTATATAGCCTATATTACTACAAGAATACAAATATATAGCCTAAATAAAGCAGCAGGCAACCCATGTCCAGTTT
>JAOVVB010138858.1:0-12096 GCA_028570985.1 Heterobranchus longifilis
TTAAAGTGGTGCTTTTGCAGGATTCTTTGTGGAGAAACTCAGTTTTACAGATCTGTCGATTAAATCAACTAATTGATTAGTCAACAAAATCATACAACTAAGGATTTCTTTAGTCGAGGACAGCCCTAGTGTTCAGTACAACTGTCAGTCTGAGTTCCGACTAATCTGAAACTTGATGTCTGTCTCAGAACTCAATGTAAGATCAGTAGATGTATGACTTCCAGTGAACTGAAACATTCCTGACTCACACACCTAACACACAGTGAGCTATTGTCAGTCAGCTCTCCTTTCCTTTTCACACAAAGACACCTCCAGTCCTGTAGTGTGTCAAGTACAAGTCTACTCCATAATGTTGTAGTTCATCCCAAAAATGACTCATAATGTGTGTGTGTTTCACTGGGTTTGAGAATGGAGCGTATACTAGTACAGCAAGAGCTTTAAAAACTCCAACTCCCAGAAATCTTTGTGAAAATATGTGAGGAATGCTAGTTGGGCCACTGGGAAAGCTGCAAGGATGTGCTTTTGTGGGGACTGGGATTTCACCAACCCAGGCTCAATCAGGCATTCAACGCAGACTTTGTGAGATTACTGGGAATTAAAGCAAGTATTTTAACTCTACTGCATTATGAGGGGAAAGGCAGAAAATCACAGTGCCTGACAAAAACAACACTCAAGTTTGGAATTTCTGTGTAACATTTTGTATCCAGATTTGTTTCAGCTGATTTCGGCAGTGGGAATGTAGTAGCTGCATGTAATCTAGATAAGAAAAACCTGATTTCCTTGAAGCCCCCCCCCCCCTGCTAGTTGATTAACCATTGTTATGTGAAGCCGATAGCAGTTTCACAAGATCTTATAGTCATCAGCGTGTGATGGGGGGATCTGGGTTTTTTTTTTTTTTTTCTTTTTTACGTTTGCATGACTAAAGAATGTTCCCTGCATTTGTTCTGGTGCTGCTCAGTGATTTATAGGTTATCTCGGCCAGAGGAATGTCTGCTGTCACCACCAGATACTGACTTTCCAATAAATCACATCACGATACAGCACTAAAGCTGACTTTCTGCTAACATGCAACAGATACAAAAAGGTGTCAGCCATTCAGTCAGTGTGTTAGCGCTCTTAAAAAATGTAGTTATTTCCATCAGCTGCAGATAAATGGGCTGTTTGCATGCTTCTTAAGCACAATGTGGATGTCAGGAGCAGAGAGATGAATGCAGCGATGATAAGAGTTTCATACTTTTCCTTGTCAAGGCCCAGTTTGACAGCTGTTCTGTTTTAAGTACAACTAAAAAAATCAAAGGCTGATAGTTTAAGGATTGTTGTCTGGGATCTACCACATGTTGTTATAGGCCTTCATCATCATGAGTTACAGGCTTAAACTGGATGTGACGTACTGTTACATGACAGAGTGCACAAGCCAGAGACTTATAGACTTAGAAACAACCGTGGAAACAAAGGGGTTGTGAGGAGATTCCTTAGATGTGTCACATCAGAAAAATGAACCAAATGTAGTTAGGTGGAGGCTGTAAGACATGACATTTAAAGAGTTGTTCCAGGTAATAAGAGATGAGGCAATCTTCTTATCTAAGGCTGCAACTCTGGGATGGGACAAAAATTGATTTTATCGTGGATCGCGTTAAAAAACACTCACAATAAGCTGATTATGGTGAATTTCCATTATTGGGATAATCGTGAATATCCTCACAAATTGACTGCAGTTTACTGCAGTGTCCTACCTGTGATGCAGTAAAAATATTTGTTTATTAAAAAGTTGTAATGTTTTGAGAAAAAAAACCTCACAATTTTATATAAAACGTCATAATGTTTTGAGAAAAAAGTTGTAATGTTTCAAGAGAAAAAGTCACAATTTTATGAGAAAAAAGTTGTAATGTTTTGAGAAAATAAGTTGTAGTTTTGAGAAAAAAAACTCACAATTTTATCTAAAAAAAGTTATAATGTTTATCAAAAAAAGTTGTAATGTTTTGAAAGAAAAAGTCAGAATTTTATGAGAAAAAAGCCGTCATGTTTGGAGAAAAAAGTCGTAATGTTTCGTTGTCCCAACAAAGCAAAATGTAAGGGAAAGTGATTCCAGTGTGCTGTCTTAAGACTTTTAAACACATTTTGCTGATTATTGGGATAATATCGTGAATCGCAATTATTTTATTTCGCAATTATATATATTTTTCATGCTGTGGTGAATGAAACACAAGCTTATCTGCCCGACAGGAGTCCATGTAACAGCTGATTAAAAAGCTCCAAAACGAAGCACGCTCCCCCATCTTTTTTTTCTCGTTTTTTTCTCCGTTGCTGCTGTGAAATTAAGCTGCTTTCAAGTGCGGTCGGAAATCTCCGGATCATAACAACGCTCCAAAAGAAAATAATAATTGTGAAATATAAAGTCTATTTGTGCCACATTGGGGGGTTAAAGTACACAACAGGGACGTTGAATCCCTGCGGCAAATCACCGGATTGCGATTGTGTATCTGAATGCAGCCTAATGTGTTCAGACCAGATGCAAATAAAATCATCGACTTAATTTCGAACGCTGGAATCTTTTGTTTTGACTCGCTTCATTCGCGCGTTTACTCGCGTCGCCCGACCGGAACTCGCATCTAATTACATTGCATTTATATGTAATTCATCCGTGCGAATTAAATTATTTGCGTCCGGTGTGTACACAACATATGAAATTCTGGATCTGGCCTCAAGCTCCGCCCACCACTGCTGCCATAGTTACACTATGGAATTCCCCAGCCACAAGTTGACTTGATTGGCTCTTTAGATTTGTGATGTATGAAATCATTGGTCACTGTCACACTGCAGTTTCAGGGAATGCTCAGCGCATTTCGCTCATAGCCACAGCTCATCTTGTAGCACATAATAAACACCATATAGACATGTTAATTTTCAGACTTTAATTGATCTGAAGATTAAATGATCTGTTCATATTTTATAAAATCAGCTGTTGGAGCCCATCTCTTTTTTTATCAATGGGAAATGTGAATTTAATAAGATAAGGTAAGATATATGATATATTTTTCTTGGGCAGTAGTGCTACACACAGCTGCAATCAACCTAAAACATACGTAGCCACAAGACCGTCTGAAATAACTAATTCCAAAATACAGTTGATGCCCACTCACTGTTGGCCCTTGACCTTAGTAGTTTGTGTTAGAGACTGACATGACAGATGTGAAATTAAGGGGACTGAAACATTGCCTAATTTGGCAGGGATCAAACTCTATATTTTGGGCATAATATGAGCTGTGTAAGGGAGCTCCTCTTGAACTGAAAAGCTCAGTTTAACAGTTTGTGGGAACACCTCGTGTAGCAGTGCTGAGCGCAGGTACTACCATCCTGTGATGGATGATACTTGGCAATAAAAATGATTCTGATTCTGATTCTGATTCTGATTCTGATCTGCTGTGTCGTACAGCTCGCAGCCAGGTTCGTCCGATGTGTGCGAGCCTCCGGTCTACTGACCCGCAGAGAGGCGTGTCAGTGGTGGATTATCGCCTAATCACTAAAACACAAGAGCCATTGAGCTCAAACATAATTGTCAATGATGATCATGATGCGCTGTAACGGAGCTGCGTATCAGCCAGAGGTCAAGTGTGTTCCCGCGGGTGCATTGGACGTCTGCGGGCCGGCAGAGTAGCTGCATGCAGCTGTTTTGGTTAGATGACAGCGTGTAGTGAAAAATTAGATGGATGTGTGAACGCAGTGCACAGATACCTGGGAAACGGATGGAGCATCTCTCAACACATGGCTTGCAGAAGAGCAAAACTCTGGTGTTTAGTAGGGGTGCAAATCATACATTTTTATCACAATATGATATTTAGAGCTGTCCTCAACTAAAGAAATTCTTAGTGGACTAACACTCACACGATTTTGTCGACTAATCGATTAGTTGGTTTAATCGACAGATCTGTAAAACTGAGTTTCTCCACAAAGAATCATGCAATAGCACCATGTTAAATCTTGTGTTTACCAGAGATGTGCTCACAAGTTTCTTGGAAATAAGCCATTCAGTATGAAAAATGACTAATCGACTAAAGAAATCTTAGTCGACTAAGACCAAAATGGCTGAGTAGTCGACTAATTGGGGGCAGCCCTAATGATAATATATTGATTCTTTGTACAGCGATACAATATTTGCTGATATCTCAAAGTCTGCCACGATATGATTTCGGTTTGATTTAATGCAGGAGCCTGTGATCGATTTAACACGATCGATTTACATTTATATCAACTCAGAAAAAAGCAACTAAAACATGATTTCACAATTTTATTACTGAGCTCTTCCAGACATTTAATAAATTCTTATTAATAAAAAGAATAAATGTAAAGTGGGAATTTTAAAATAATGGTGCATCTTAAAGATGATCATATGTATCGATATTTTCACTTTGCATCGATGATATTGGATCGTTGATCACTGAATCGATATATCGATCCAGATCAATGTATCGTTACACGCCTAGTGTGTAGCCCCACCATGATATGACCAGTTAAAGGGGACATATTGTGCTCATTTTCAGGTTCATACTTGTATTTTGGGTTTCTAGTAGAACATGTTTACATGCTTTAATGTTCAACAAATACATTATATTTCTCATACTGTCTCTATGAATATACCTGTATTCACCCTGTCTGAAACGGCGCCTGTCTCTTTAAGCCCGCCTCCCGAAAAATTCCAGTCTGCTCTGATTGGTCAGTGTTTCCGGGTCTTCCGCATCTGTGCACTTGGCATCTCTACCCTGTCATTGCAGCCGGGGAATGACTGTATATATATTGTTGTGACATCACAACCTCACAGAAGTCCTGACAGCTCATTTAAAGGCACAGTTTCTGAATACGGGCTGTGTGAATTTCTCCGTGGATTGAGCGTTGATACTTTCACAATATTTATACAGCACCTAGACCTGCTTTATAATCAAAAGAGACATGGCAATCTCACTTCTTACAATATGAGACCTTTCAAGCAAGTAGGAAATGAAAACCTGAAAGCATTGCACGTTTTAAAACTATCTACACCCCCCCAGTCCTCATTGAGCTCCGTCTTGATGACGGTTATATGTCTTTTAGGATGGTGGATACCTCAAGCAGCTCGGGGCGGCCCCGCCAGCTCCTGCAGATAAGCCGAGCAGTTCTGTGGGGCTTTTTTGTTACTGTGGAATGAGCGTTATGTTAGGCATGCCTACACTAATGCCCAGGGGCTCTGCTTGCTCGCGGCCCCAGACAAAGCAGCAGAACAGAGGCAGTTCCCACGTGTCTGCCTCCTCCTCTCCATCCTGGGCCCTGTAGGCCTCCTTTATTAGCTCTGTTATGCAACAGCCATGGCCGGCCTGCCGCTCAGCAAAGGGAGGCCTTTATACTTGGTCACAAAGCACACCAAATTCAATTATTCTGGAAAGGGTGAGCTGTGTTTCCAGCACCGAAAGGTTATTCACATGCGCTGAACCCCGCTGTTATTTTGCTTCCCCTAGTGTTTTCATTATGATGGCTCTTTTTTGTCTTTTGGTGGGGGGGAGGTTACAAACATGCCATTGCTTGATCCGGTGTCATTTGGCCCTATGTGTTTTCTGTGTTCTTTTTCACGAGCAGACAATATGTTTGTCTTCAGCTTCCACCTTGCTCCTTGTTCTGGAAGTTCAAACCTCTTTCCTCCAGCCGTTACTCTCTTTCATGTCCAGCTTTCCCAAAAGATAACATATTTCTGGAGGATTTACAGCAATAATAGCACTTATTAATTGCCTCGATATTGCTTTGCATCAATTCTAAGGCTGCATTGATGCCCCCTCTGAAGCAGCCACAACATTCAGCAGTCAGAGCTGTGGCTTGGTTGTGTTTAACTTTTATGTGTATATTGTGAAGAATGCTACCTAAACAGGACATGCCAAACTCAGTGGACCAACCCCGAACTCTGTGCCACTATTGTTTTTTTTTCCTTCCACACATGTGCACAATTCTTATTCAAAAAGAAAGAAAAATGTAGCTGACAACGCTAGCTCTGCCCATTTGATGTGTATGTTTCTGTACTTCACTTCTTGTCATAGGTTTTTAAAATCCAAAACAATTTTCATGCGCTTGTAGTTTAGTGTGCTCACTCTAAAATTAGCACATGCACTTTAACTTTTTGGGTAACACCCTCATTTATGAGCAGTATATAAACATTTAATGAACACACTATAATGTAGTTGTGGGAAAATTTTATTGATACAGTCATACAGTATTTGTCAAGTCTCATAGCTTCTCTATATTATTATTACAACTGTGTTATATGGTAATTCATTATCTGTTGATACACCTGACCAGCTTTCAGTTCTGGGTTCTTCCCAGGAGGAGCTGCTGTTTTGACTAATGCATTAAAAAACACATAAATGTCCTCATATCTGCTTACAAGTATATTATAGTGTGTTTATATTGTGGCTTTAAAGGAATAGTTTGACATTTTTGGAGAGTGAGATGAGAAAATCATAACCTCTCATGCCTGTACAGTAAATATAAGGCTACAGCTAGCAGCAAGTTAGCTTAGTGTAGCACAAAGACTGGAAACAGGGGAAACAGCTAGCCTGGTTCTGTCCAAACGTAACAGAATCCAACTTCCAGCACCTCTAAAGCTCTAATCAACATGTTATATCTTGTTTATTCAATTCGTACAAAAACCGAAGTGTAAAAACGACACAATGTGGTTTCACGAGGGGTTACGTCAATTTCTTGGCCATGCGTGGTAACTTCCTGGAGTCTCTACTTGTTGCCTGGCACAGTGACAGCGAGACTCCAGCTTTAGTGGACATTCAGATCGAAAACAGCACTGCATTAAAACAATGCAGGGGGCTGCGTTAGTGGGCCGTGTTGTTTAAGATGTCAAGGATACTTTATTTGTCACTTGCACAGAAATACAGAGTAAAAAAAGATGTGTATGAGACAGTGAAATATGATCCAGGAAGTGCAGTTGGAGTAACAGATTTATGTGTTTAAAGGTTTATGACACTAAAATGCTGCAGAACAATTTAGAACATTTAGAGACAGGAAGTATGGCGTTCATGTTACAAGAAAGTAATCTACCAGGAATGTGTGCTTTGATTGGCCAACGCAGCGCTGTGCCGGATGACATCATGTTGTGGCAAAACTGAACCAGGTTACCCTGGGTTTTTTGCCGGCCGGCCGTCGGCCTGGTGTGTCGGGGCCTTTAGAGATGCTTGTCTGAGGATTTTGTTACATTTACAGTGTGTTCAGACCGGGCGCGAATGAATTGCATATAAAGTCAATGTAAAGACACGATTACTCACGAGTTCCAGTCGGGTGGCGTAATGATGCGAATTGCGCGGCGCGATGACACGCAAATGATGCGAATTTGAAATATCTGAACTTCCGCGGCGAGCGTCGGGACTACTCGCACGAATGACGCGATGAAAACAGAAGATTCCAGCGTCCAAACTGGCGCGAATTAAGCGAGTAGATTAATTTATTCGCACCCGGTCTGAACACACTGATAGACAGAGCCAAGCTAACAGTTTCCCCCTGTCTCCAGTCTTGTCTATGCTACTTTTAGACAGGCAAGTGTTGCATCACATAAAGCAATCTGTGAGAAAGCTTCCTTTATAAAGAGAAGATGCTCATTACTTCAAAGAGCATCACTGAATTGAAAGCAATTGGATGCATTTAAATTGATTATGGTCAGGATGTTACACTGGTCCTTTCACAGTGACTGTATGTTTCATAGCTGTCATGTTCACTTATGTCCAACTCCCGGCCACTCACAATAAGACAAGCGGCCCTTCCCATGTGTCCAGACGCCGTCTAAATGTGTACAGAGACAGAGATGTCGGTCTACTTATAGGAGACCTATTTCCATAGGATTCAACACATAATGGGAGAAGCGGGTGTCTGTCCGTCTGTCAGCTGCTTTAGGCCTTGCTCTGAAATGCTGCACCAGGCCCTCAGAGAGGCTGGACATAAATGACATTCCTCCCAAAGTTGTTTTCACATTTCTTTTTTAACACCGAAAGGAATTTGTAGACCAACAACACTTGTGGCCTTTTTTTCTCACAGACTCACTGTGTCTATCACCCCCTCCAGAGAAATGCTAACAATATGAGAATGAAAGCAGGTGGTATTTGTGGTGCATATTGGAGTTAAAATGGGAACATGCAGAATTTTCTGTTATCGTCTCATGCCCGTCTACGGCACCATGTCGGTGTCATCACATTTGTTGTTTTTCTGGTCACATATGCAATGCTTGTCATCCAGAGGTCAAGCCTCACTTCTTATTTGTGGACTTCAGCAGCTGGCTGGCTGGGACGATGAAACACTTTCAGTGGTTGGATACGTTTGTCGTGACTGGCTGTTTTATCACACTGGTGTTTGGTTTATTTATACAGAGTGAACCATCACACAATTAAACATCAATGTCAAAAATTCATCCCATGTGCACTCCTACATTGAGGAGACTGCACTGGGCTATGGCGACAGCATGTCTAAATTAACACATTTGGTGGAGTGAGAAACTTCATGTTTTTTAATTTAATATGAACTGAGTGAACCGTATGAAAGGCCGCAGCGGCAGGAGTGCCTTTGAATTTTGTTAGCTGCTTGAAAACATGTGGCTACTGTGGTCAAGCTGAAGGATAGTAACTCAAATCCAAAGTGTCAGAATCCAGCCTTTTTGGTTCCATAATTAAATATACTTAGTGCAGTGCCCATTCGGAACAGGCCGATTGCTTGGCTCCCGATATTGCTGCTTGCAGCGTTGTCGGGAGGGGCGTGCCCGTTTGGAGTGCGTGGCCGTTTCATACCGAATATGTGGCCGTTCGGAGGGGTGGAAAGTGCTCCTTGCAGCATTCTTGAGAACCACTCATCCGATCGATTTCACGCTAGATGCTGCAGTCCCTTGTGTCCTCAGCAATATATCTGCCAAGTGTGAAGTCGATTGGATGAACGGTTCTTGAGATATGCATACATACATACATGCACAGACAGATTCCTTCCTTTATAGTTAGAGGATGCTGCGACAGAGCCACCTATTGGTCAAATGGCACCATATTTGGCATGGCCACTCAGACATCATATCTACATATGTCCACCAAATATAGTTGCAATAGCACAAAGCGTTCAGGAGATATTACATTTTTTTTGTAATATAAGCCCTGCCCACAGAATTTGAGAAAACTTTGAGGGCCAGCTATAGCAAAACTGTATGGAACACCAAAAATCCAGAGAGTTGGTCCAGAGTTTGTTCTGTACCAAATTTGGTGACGATTGCTCAACATTTGTAGGAGGAGTAGCAAAAAAACTGGACATAATTCAAAATGGCGGAAAATTGATCTATATGGATAGATTCGTCACAGAATCCATCAAAAAAAGTTGTTTCTGAGAAAACACAAAGTTCATTGTTATAGCGCCACCATCTGGCCAAATGCACCACATTCGACACGGCACTCCCCCGGGTCCCCAGCAATACACCCACCAAGTGTGAAGTCGTTTGGATGAACGGTTCTCGGGATGCGAAGAGATTCCTCACTTTTATAGCGAGTTTATAGCGAGAAATTATAGTGAGAAGGAGGACTATAGTGTGTTATGTAATGTTTGGCACATCTTAATTTGCACATTGTTGTAGCAGAGAAACAAAGGTTGAGGAGCTGGTGGTGATGTCCAGTGGCCCAGACTCCAGTTTCACATGCCTTTCCCATGCAGCAGCCCGTCGCCAGGCAAAGGCGGGTTGCTGCAGATAGAAATATCCTCTGGGACAACCCAGGATGACACAGATTATTCTAGAATTAGCAAATGTCTTTGACAACTAAATATATTTTTGCTGGGAAGTTGTGAGACGCGAGCAGGCCCAGCAGCATTTCATTCCTCCACAGCTGAACATGCTTGTCATTCTGTCAGTCTCTCACTTTTCTATTTCAGATATCTCTCATTTTCTGTTTCCTCTTAGATTGAAAGGGGATCCTGGAGAATGTGTAAAATTTTTACAACAAAATGTATTAATAATCTCATTCTTTTACTGCTGGCAGAACAGCTTGTAACTAACCATACCAGTATTTGTTCATGCTTAAGCATGTATTTATTACAATGTATGTATTATTGTACTCTTGTACATTACTGCCAACCATTTTCAATATTGTGCTGTGGTGTTTTTGTCACAGCTTTCTTTGAGGTTTATTTTTGCTAAAGCTACTTATTGTTGCATGACCATGCGATAATAAAAATGCAGACTGATTTATAAATAGTTGGGAAAAAATTAATTTATGGGAATTAATGGAAATATAGGGGTTATTTGCTCAGGCTGTCTTTACCTTGTCATATGCAAATAGAAACGAATCCTTTACCAGCTCATAAGTGACATAATTGTAAACTCTTCTAATAGAAATTTATAAAAGAACACTAATTTAGTTAGGACTGGATATCACTTGATACCTTTCAGATATTGACCGAAATAACCCATTACCAAGTAGTATCGAAACTTCTCCAGTCAAACGAAAGGCTTGTTTTCTTCGATTTAATGCGATGTGTGATTGGCCCACTACTGCAGCAGCTTTTCAGGAAGTAACATAAAGAGTAACATGATAAAGCAGAGAAAACTTCAGGGTGGACAGTCCGAATGCTTCCATTCACATGATGGGTATCGAATGAAGGAAAAAAAAAGTATCGAATGAAGGAAAAAAAAAAGTATCGAATGAAGTACTCTATTGATATCGGTGTCACTTTAGTGTTGTGTACACGCCGGATGTGAATAAATTAATTTACGTGAATTAATTACATATAAAGTCAATGGAAAGACGTGATTAGACGCAAATTCCGGTCGGGCGACGTGAAGGACGCAAATTGTGCGGTGCTCGTTCGTGTGAGTTGAAAAATGTAAACTTCCCCTGCGAGCGACATGAGTAATCGTGCAAATGACGCGACTAAAAACAGAAGATTCCAGCGTCCAAACTCGTGCGAATTAAGCGAGTAGATTGACTTTATTCGCGTCTGGTCTGAACACAGAGTAAGAGTACTGGTATTGGTACTGGTATCATAATACTTTAAACGATACTCAGCCCTAAATTTAGTTGAGTTGAACTTTAATTAAATTAGTTGACTCATACCCGTACCTTGAAAGTGCTTGAATTTTACTCTTGAAAAGCTGTACGAGCTTTGAGGAAAAGTCAGAGGATCATCAAGTCAGGATTAGGGTTGGGAACCGAAAACCGAGAACCGATTAGAACCGATACCAGATTGCCAAGAACCGGGTACCCGTTAAAAATGAGAACCGATTAGAACCGAATCCAGCTAACTTTAAATTGACTTATTTTAATGAAACAATAAAAGCCAAAATAAGCTCTTAAAAGAATAAAAATATTTTTGTTTTCTAAACTTTTGACCTATTTTTAAAAAAAAATATTTTTTTTACCTTATTGGAATAGAAACTGGAAATCGCTAAGAATCGGAATCGATAAAATTAAAACAGTACCCAACCCCGAGTAGGATTCATCTTCTGGGAAACATGAATGTGCAGAATTTCATGGCAATCCATCCAATAGTTGTTGAGATATTTCAGTCTGAACCAAAGACAGACAAAGCCATGGAGCCATGCCGCTAGCGTGGCTAAAACGCCTTTATAGTCTCTGCCTGCACCTGCTGTAGAGTTACAGTAATCCTATAAGAGCTCTATAATAATCCTACAGTAATACAGTTATTATAGAAATCAGTGTTTAGCCTTACATACCTGAGCAGAGCTGTGTCAGACCTGTGTTGTGTAATGCGTGTTGTTGACGGATTCACAGTGTCAGCAAACACGGGTTTACCCAGGGTCACTGTGTCAGTCCGACAGGAGAATGACAGTTATTTTTCTCTGGGCTTGTCTGACTGAGGGAAACCCTGGTTGATAGAAATGATCATGAAGACGTTTTGCTTTAGAGTGCAGATTTCATACTGTCGTCAAAAAATGCTCCTAAACCAAATATGGCTACTTTTTGTTACACTGAGTCCTCCTTTAAATTAGCCTGGAATCCCAGACCTCTCTGCTAAGTTAATTTCTTTCACTTTGCATGGGTCTGGCCTCCCTCCCGTTCAGACAGATTTCCATCGACTAAAAACTTGTAGATCCAA
>JAOVVB010138868.1:0-12096 GCA_028570985.1 Heterobranchus longifilis
ATAAAATAATCTACTTACTTAATTTGCACGAGTTTAGACGCTGGAATCTTCTGTTTTGATCGCTTCATTTGCGCGAGAAGTCCCGACGCTCGCTGCGGAAGTTCAGATATTTCAACTCACGTGATGAGCGAATTTGCGGCATTTGCACATCATTGCGCCGCCCAATTCGTGCTGCCCAATTTGTGCTGCCCAATTTGTGCCGCCCAATTCGTGCCGCCCGACCGGAACTGTGCCACATGTGACTAGCATAACTATGGCAGCTGTGTGTGGCTTGAGGCCAGATCCATAATTTCTTAATAAGGGAGAAGAGTAGATGTGCTTCCAGCCCCTTTTCAGAGTATGTTTACATACACATACAATGTGTCTGGAGGAGGACTTTAAGTGTTTTTTCAAGGCATTTCCCTGCTTCAGTCTCACTTCACTCTTCTTTGTTTGTCGTCTTTGTTGACAGAAACCCAGACTCCGCTGAAAAGCGACATCGACCCGGCAGCTGTCTGGTAGACATCGGCGGTCCCCAGGACGAAAACGACAAAGCCTTCTCTCGTCCGTTGCTGGCGACGTCTCGCTCTTATTTTCATTTCTACATCAACGAGGAGGACCAGGGTCAGGGGAAGCAAAAACCAGACGAGGACAGAGTTGGAAAGCGCGTCGGGGCTCGAGCCCAGCAGGGGCCCAGAGGTATCGGCTCCTCGGGGACGGACGAGATGGAGGAGGATGTTGAGGAAGCTGGGGGACACCAACCTCTCAAGGGACTAATAGAGGAGAATAAGACAGACAGAGAATGTGCCTTATTTTCCCACTACAACATCCCTAACTTTGTGAACTTGGAGCACAGTTCCACGCTGGGAGAGGATGATCTTCTGTACGAGCCCTCCGCCGTACTGGAGCGCCAGTCGCACGCTCAGGATGCTCACTGTGACATCCACTAAGTCCGTTTCTCACCCGTTCTTGAAGAATTAGGACAAAACCTTATTTTTTTCTTTTAGTTTTTTTTTTTTACTCTTCAATTATGCTGGTTAAATATGTTTAAAATGTTAAAAGTCTTGGCTATTAAACCCTATAACGGGCCAACCTCCCAGTGATTTCTTTAAGTTGAATCTCAGCTCTGTAACATCGTGTCCTAACAGCAAGCGACACGAGCGAGCGACAAAAACAGTTTGATCGCATTTTTTTCTATTGGAATGTCCTAACTATCCCCGAGCGACGCAACGTGACGCCCCATTTCTCCTGGCGTCGTCATGGACGACGAACGGCTGATACAGTTTGTTGAAATGAGGAGGAGTTATCTCTACGACCTCATTTCACTACAAAAACCTAAATAAAGTGGCAGCTGGCTGGAGGGAGATCGCCAGGCAGCTGGATGTTTTCTGGTAAGAAAATGTATTTACTTGCTGTAGGTTGTATTGTATGTCATTTCCAGTAAAATGTCAGAGTATAAAACGTGTGTTTTCTGTTTAAAATCAGCACTCACCCATCTTTTACTAGTGGTTACAATCTCCAGTCTGATCTCCGAGCGCACAGCTGACAGGTACGTGGTTTGTTTCCATGGCAACAGAAGTGTATATTAACGGATTCGGTGTGGACACTGAGCGTCCGAAGTTGCGCGATGCGACGCCATGGTCGGTCGGACGCTCGCTTTCTGTTTGGACAAGGAGTAAAATGAAATGTCTGATGGACTTACGGAGTTGACAAAATGTTGTTTTTATTTTTTTGTTTTACAGTAGAGTCATACGGAGTAGCCATTTTATTTTTCAACGTTGCTCAGAGTTCTCTCAGTACTAATCAAAATACACATTTTTAAACTGTAATTCTTATTTAGTTTTGATTTAGAAGGGCTACGGAGTTGACGTGCTATGGCTGAGACACAGCCGATAGCAATATTATTTAATGAATTTATCAAAAAATAGAAAGCTTACCAGTGCTTGAGCAGCATTCCCGCCTTTTTTTAAAAACAGCTAACCATGTTTATGCCTGATTAAATTATGTTTTTGACGAAATCTGGCAGTTGACAAAAATCTGGGACACAACTTTAAATGGCCTACAACAAAGACGATTATAATAGTACATTTATACACCTATGTCATCAGTTGTGAAGGTGTTATCTATCAAGGTGTTAGTTTAAGATTGTCGAAGGCTTTTAACACATTTTAGTTGTTGAAGTTGTGAATTCTTGTCTGGGACAAAGGTGTTTTCTGGCACACGGGAAGTACAAAACATAAAAGACCAAAGCATTTTATATAACACACACACACACACGCACATATATACATACATATACACACACACACACACAGATATATATATACACACACACACACACATACATATACACACACACACACACACACACACACACACACATACACACATACATACATACACATACACACACACACATACATACATATAGTATGTTTTTATGGTAGGACATGATTTGTCCCAATTCTCAACAATGATGATAAATGATCTACAAAGACATCACAGGCATGGACAGCGTTAGTGTAATATTTGCTTTCCTTTCACATGGCCATTTGTGATCCGACTGGCGGAAACAAACACACACACACACACACACACACACTGGGCACACAGAGACCATTTTTCCTAAAAAGCATCTCTGCTTGGAGAGTTTGTAGCCTTTTCAACAAGCATATATTCAAGATGCCACAACAGATGGCCCACAATTCCAGATTAAGTGCAACTCTCAGTTCTAAAATGACATTTCTCCCTGAAGATTAAATTGTCTCACAAAATGGTACCTTTCACTTGGAGCACGGCTCCTGTGAAGAAGCGGCTGTATTGTACCTGGACTAGATGTCCTTCCACACAGCGGCTCACCCAAGAGAGACGGTTTGTACACTTTGTTCTGCTATCATTAGTGTCTTGCTTTCATGTGCAGTTCTGTAGAATGGACCTCCTCTACAACAGGACACGGACGCCATGGAGGCAACCACCAATGTTAAAAGCATGGAATTCAATGATTTATGTTCGAAAATTAAGTGCCCTTTATTAGAAAAGGTGATGTGTACTTTACCAGTGTGATTAGCAGCACAAAATCAAGCATATCATTGATCTATTACGGGGTCGGTAACCTGAGACAGTGTGATAGCATTTTGTAAAGTCTCTTGAATCAGAAATTATTTTGATTGTCCAAATAAAGCCAAAATGGGTTTGGTAATTCAACTAAACACTGGTGTGCTGCAGCATTTCTTAATATTAGACATTGTGAAATAACATCACGCAGTCGTATAAACAAGAACTTGAAGCTGCTCTAATAAAAAAACAATTTCTTCAACTTTAATTAACATTTTAGGGTCTTGAAGTTTTTCCTTTTGGTTCTATGGCCTACAAATTGACTGGTTTGGTTAACACGTCCTCATACCTAAATATATGACCGTTTTATTTAACGTTGTGAAACTCTGATAAACTCTGTACGCTACCTGCACAACACCAAACGGCACACAGAGAAAATTAACGATGACCAGCTGAACAAAGTGGAGGATTTAGCAACTAAAGAGACACATTTCCCTCAGGAGATGGTGGAGTTGAAAGGAGAGTGAATACTGGACTTACATGTGCCATAACAGACACATAACTCCAAATAAGAGTCTGTCCTCTCCCAAAGAACGTCCCAGTAAGTCTTATGTTCATGCTGCAATTACGACCCATATTGATGTTTTATCGTTAGGCGGCGCCCTCTAGTGTCCGTTGTTATTATCGTGGGAGCAAATCAGGAAGTTGTGCAAATCAGGAAGTCATGTAACGTAGATTTTAGACCGAGAAAGTGACTTTAGGATGGGATCAGGACTTTGATCCGGGAGACCTGTGTCCATGTCCCGTTTGAAAAAACATTAAATGGCATGTTATTTTTAATTTAACAGCCAGAACTACGTCATGACAGATACGTATGCACAGAAGTTAATGTAGCAAATACCCTACCATGTTGTTGCCAAAACCTAAATCTGCCGAAACGACATCCGTTTTTACGACATTAACGCAACGGTAACGTTTAGGTATGAGGATGGAAAACGCTCATATGGGTCGTATTTACTCCTGCCAGTTAATAATATGTCAATATGGTGTTAAAAGCTGCTGCGCTGTCCCCAAGTGGCCAAAAAAAACCCAATGCAGATTTAAATAATATCTTTGGAGTCTTTGGTGAAATTTGGAGTTTGGAATTGTCCTTAAAATGTGTAAAAATATCTTCAATGTTTGGGTAAATTTGACAGAAGAAATGACTCAAACGCTTGTACTGAGCAGCGCTGCACTCCTGTCTAGGTCTTAATTCATGTAAAAAAAAAAAAGTCCTTTGCAGTGAAAACAAATTAAATTACTTTAAGCCACATCAGGTGATGATTATGCAAAGGGACATTACTGTCGCTCATCAGCGAATGCCCGAGCTACATATTTAGCTGACGGAGGGATGTGCTGGGAATGCCAGAGAGTCTATAAACAATAACGCGGCACTGACTCCACCAAATCAGTCCTTTGACAAACAGCCCATTAACTCTTTTCAGGACGTGCCAGGGAAAATAAATGTGCAAGCACTCAGTCTCCTGTCCTCCGTCATATCTTATGTTCGTTAAAAGGCGGGCAGGTGGGACCGGGCTTAAATGCGATTAGTTAGTTTCTGAGAACCGTTTGCAGGGAAGGCTTTCGCACTTTGGCCAGTGTTCTTTTTTCCGTTTCAAGCTCACCAGCAGGGAAATGTTATTATTTCATTATTTTTTTGTGAATGATGCCATTTTTATATCAGCAGCGGTTCATTATTTTCTCACCAGTTAAATGTCGTGGCAGCTGTCGTGGGGACTATAGTGCTAGAGCTCAGTTATAACGGTATTAAACAAGCCATGCAAAAAAATGTTTCCCCTTTCCTCTTACTAAGTGCAGAAATAGCACAAATAGCTTATCCCTGGACGTCTGTGTCACTGAACTGAGGAAAATGGATACAAGCACCATTAACCACAAGCAGGATGCAGTTTGCTCAGAATTAGAGGCAGCAGTTCAGACAGTAAAGAGCAGACAGCAGGTGAATGCCTGAGGGCATGTAATGTAAATATGAGCAAATGCTAAATCAACTGAGAGGAGATCTGTGGGGAAAATAAAACACTAACGTCTGGCTTTTGTCTTTACAATCGGCATTCATTTGACGAATGGCAGTGATAGAAAACACGACACCCAGATGCACGCTAATTTTCACCCCTTTAACGGCACGCTTTACGACGTGCGTCGTCTCTGTTGGCAACAAATTCCATCCGTCTCCGTCCGAGCAGCGTTCGAACATCGTTCCAAATTAGTCGGCACTGAGAGAGACTGAATAAGTGACAGATATAGTCACTGGCCTGCATGCTGCTTTCTTTACGTAACCAGACTCATCTCCACATCGCTGCTGGGGGAAAATCTGGATTTAATGCGCTTTCACTCCTGGATAGTGAAAAAAAACCTCCCTGGTCTGTTTGTATTTCCTTAACCCAATCACAGTCGTCCTGGGAGGCGCCGCGACGGTGCCTCTGCAAAATAGTGTTAGAAGGTAAACCAACACGTAAATGATGTAAACATATTCTTTGTAGATCTTTACAATCATTCACTGAAGGAACAAAGCAGGCCTGTCTGACTAATTGTTTACTAACCCTGTTTTCCAGTGCATTCGTGATGTAGCAGCAGAAAAAGAAAACAAACGGCATACTCGTCTACTGGCAATGGGAACTGAGTCTATTGCCTCTTTTTAGCATATTTAAAAAAAACCTGCATATACAGTACATGCTGACTGGGTGGGAAAAAAAGGGTACATCAGTTAATTTACACAATCACTGGAGGCGGTTGCTACGGCGATGTAGGAGTAAATCAATTGACTACAACGACTGGCGATGAAGGAGGGAGCAGCAGTGAATCACATTATCTTTGAATGAGGGGGACGTTCAGGCAAAGTGTGTGCACTGTGCAATTTAAAAGTCAATACAGCTGACAGTCTGTTTTTGTTTTTTTGCATGGGAAAATTTAAGTACATCTCCATCTGTCGAACTGGTTTTGCAAACTCAATGTGCGTGAATGTCAGTCTAACTCTTTTATTCACGCCCAGTCTATACATAAAGGGATGACTCGCTGGCTCCACATGCCTCCGCAGTTGAGCTCTAAACAAGCATTTCCAATTCTGCTCTTGACAGGAGGTGGGGTGCAGTGAGCATCAACAACCAGGGGAGGGGGCAATGGAGTTCTATCAATCCCATGCAAGTCTGCCATTTGCTCCTAAATGCCCCGCGGCGGTCTCTGTAGGCATTGTGCGGCTGGCAGTTGGTGGTGAGCTGCAACGACGCCTCAACAAATGAACAGCAAGAGACGGAGGAGGGAGAAAGGAAAACATTGGCTTTTTGTTGACGCAGGAAAATTCTCTGTGATCTTGTGGGTGTTGAAAACACAATGTCAATCTAATAGTAATTACATATTCTGTTGCAAGAAAACATGACACAACATCATTTCGTGGCTGTCATCATGCGAGCAGGGGTAATGTTGTATAATATTCACAAGACAACATTAACCCTTGCTCCAAAGAGAAGCACGGAAGATGAACGCCTCCTCCGCAGTTACTGAAGTATCACTGAGCTCTCATCCTGCATTCACTCTTTATAGTGTATAATTCAGGAAATTTCATTTAAAGACTAGAAATAGATTGTAGGCATATTAAACAGGGTGACTGCTGGTTGTGTGTTGTCTAAGAATTAGAGCATATTATCAGTGATGCAGGAAAGGTCTGACAGCAGATATACAACATAAATAATACATTGATGACTCACTGCACCAACCCATGTATTCAAAGATCAAAGTCTCTGCATCTCGCTCTATTTCTGCACTGAGTGTTTCTGCAGAGGAGGGATTTGGGCCATTTATTCCAATAAACACAGATTTGAATCAAACTTGTTCTTGTGATTTTTTTTTTTTTTTGGCTTGTTGAGGAAAAAACTTAATGGGATCCTGTCGCATCTGCTGCCACACAGCTGATTCAAATGTTGGTCCTGCACTTACTTTTATTTGTAGTTTACACTTAGTAGTTAATTTTCTCCTCATTGATTTTGACTTTTTGACCTGCACTTCAGAAAACAGATACATTATGAGACATAAATTGATGGATTACTGGACGAGCCTGCCGGGCACAGCATGCAGGGCCCAACGTGTCAGGGGGCCCCTGGCCTTCACCTAAAACATGTCACTCAAAGAGACACGTGCCAACCAGGTAGAGACTCAAAATAACTACAAAGAAATGTAAAATGACTACGAAGAGATGCAAATAGAACTATGGAAGTGCAAAATAGCTGCAAAGAGACATGGAGACTGGGCAAAACGACCACAAATGTACGAAATGACCACAAAGAGACACAAAGCAACTGCAAAGAGGCCCAAAATGACTACAGAGCCTCAAAATGACTACAAAGAGATACAAAACAACTACCAAGAGACACAAAACGACTACAAAGAGATTCAAAATGACCCCAAAGAGACGCAAAGCAACTGCAAAGAGGCCCAAAATGACTACAGAGACTCAAAGCAACTACAAAGAGATACAAAATGACCCCAAAAAGACATAAAACAACTGCAAAAGTGGGCAAAACAACCACAGAGAGACTCAAAATGACCACAAAGAAACATAAAATGACTAAAAAGAGACACAAAAACTTGCAAAACAACTACAAAAGGGGCAAAACAACCACACAAAAAAATAACTACAAAAAGACAAACAATTACAAAGTGACACAAAACAACCAGTCTGTGTGGTGGGGCCTTGTTTCACAGAACATACTTAGTATAGTTGGCAGTATATTGGTTTATATTTGTAGTGCACACTTTTAGTTAACTTCTGCACAGTCAGTCTGTAGCTTGACTTTATATATGTTGGCCTGAAGTCATTCTAATTTATATTTCTTTGACTTACCTGTGCTGATGTTGCTGCTGCTGTAGGGACATCTCTGCTGTAGGGACAGGGACATCTTTGCAGTAGGGACATCTCTGCAGGAACAAAAGGTGCACCACCTGAAGCAGAACTGTTAAATACAGGAAGTAGCTAATCAGAATGTACCAAGTGCCCACCACATCATGGGGAGAGATTGGGATTTCTAGTTTACAGATTTTGTTTCTTTCTTTCTATATTAGTTTGTCAATGTGTTTGTTTTTGTTAATTACTAAACTATTTATACTGGTGGAGTGATTGTCCTGTTTTGTTTAATTTGTAGTTTAGTTGATAGCATTTGTTGTTGTGTCACCCCTTTGTTTAAAAAATGGTCTGATCAGCCATTATATATAAATGTTCCTTTTTGTGCTCAGCTTTTGTAATTGTTAGATCTGTTTAATCTGTGCACTTCTATTCCATTTATGATGTTATAGCCTGAGTTTAGTTTTGTTTAGTTGACTTCTTTTATGAACCCAGAATTTTGTTAGATATTGTGTAGATGGTTTGCTTCATTTTTGCACTTTTTTTGATTGAAAGTAGCTCTCAAATTTCTTAATGTTTCTACCTTAAGATAACCATCCATGTGTCTTTAAAGTTTAAATTATGTATCAAAATCAAACCAATAAAAATGTATTGTTAAACTTGGCATGCCATTATTTATCTTTGGTAAATATACACTATCTATGTCTCATTTCATCGTGTCAGAGCCTGTGTGTGGCTGTCCTATTTGAAAAATGTGTAGAAGAAAAATCACCAGATGTTTCTGAGACATGGGACTGACCTTAAAAAATGCTGAAGGACTGCATGCAAGAGCCTTATATGGCACCGCAAAGACTAAAATGTATTCTAACTTCAGAGGATTGACACTTTGGCCTCAGATGACTGCTGATTGAAATCTCTCGCCAAGCAGGGAAAATCTGGGTGGATACAGAAAATGAATAACTCTTTCTTAATCTCTCATCATCAACAACAACAACAAAGCAGCTGTTTACACACGCCTCCAGTGGAGCTGCTCTGTTTAACAAAAGGAGACCGCTGGCTGTGAGCAGCTGCAGGTAAGCATGTCTGTAACTGTATGATGACAGCAAAACCATTCTTGGCACATGTTGTAAAACTCATCATGGATGAGCCAATGCCTGAAAAGTATATAATCACTTTTTACACTCTATATTATAATTGGAGTCAATAAAAGTTAGTTTATGCCCCCCAGGCATTTGCATTCTCAGTGTATAATAAGCTCAAGAGCTAATCTGTCAATTACTGGAGTCAGCAGAAGAGACATTGAATGCTGTGTTTTTTATTTGTATTTTTTCATCAACTGCTTGTTTAATTATGTCCAAACCAGAAAAACTAAACTTCCACTCCTCTGTGCATAAGCGTCATAATTTTCATATGTTGTATTTGTCATTTTTGTCATTATTATCCTTTCTGTAATTTTTGTCGTTTTTGTCGTTTCTGTCGTTTCTGTCGTTTCTGTCATTTTTGTAGTTTTTGTAGTGTTTGTAGTTTTTGTTGTTTCTGTCATTTCTGTCGATTTTGTCGTTTTTGTCATTTTTGTCATTTTTGTAGTGTTTGTAGTTTTTGTCGTTTCTGTCATTTTTGTCGATTTTGTTGTTTTTGTCGTTATTATCCTTTCTGTAATTTTTATCGTTTTTGTCGTTTCTGTCATTTTTGTAGTTTTTGTCGTTTCTGTCATTTTTGTCGATTTTGTCATTTTTGTCATTTTTGTCATTATTATCCTTTCTGTCATTTTTGTAGTTTTTGTCGTTTCCGTCATTTTTGTAGTTTTTGTAGTGTTTGTAGTTTTTGTCGTTTTTGTCATTTTTATCGTTATTATCCTTTCTGTAATTTTTGCCGTTTTTGTCGTTATTGTCGTTTCTGTCATTTTTGTTGTTTGTGTCATTATTGTCCTTACTGTCGTTTTTGTCATTTTTGTCTTTGTCTTTTTTGTAGTTTTTGTTGTATTTGTCATTTTTATTGCATTCTCAGTGTATAATAAGCTCAAGAGCTAATCCGTCAATTACTGGAGTCAGCAGAAGTGAAGAGACATTGAATGTTGTGTTAAAAAACACAACATTCAATGTCTCTTCACTTTCTGTTTTTTCATCAACTTCTTGTTTAATTCGGTCCAAACCAGAAAAACTAAACTTCCTCTCCTCTGTGCATAAGCGTCATAATTTTCATATGTTGTTTCCAAACACTGGTACAGTTGAATACACTCCTTATAGTGGAAATGCATAAAATAAAAAAGTAATTTTCTTTCTCTGACAGTAACAATTACATGTGTGAACAGATATCACTGGGGATACAAGCCTGTGAATTATCGCCATTTCTTTTTTTTCCCCATGTGCTTTGCTATGTGAAAAGAAAAAGGCAATGTGTAAATTTTTCATAAGGTGAATAATGAGACAGGTTTCAGCTTCTGTAGCACATTAATAAGTCATGGGAAAGACAAACAGAGAAAGGGAGACACAAAGACAGAATGTATTTGCATGTGTTTGAACGTGATGCATATCGGAGGTGTTTTCAGTGTGCATAATGTGTGTGTGAGAATAAAAGGGTTTTATTATGTTATTATCAGGCTTGTATTATGGGTTTCTACTAGAACATGTTTATATGTTTTTCTCATACTGTCTTTCTGGATATACCTGTATTCACCCTCTGTCTGAAACAGCATTTCCCGGTCTTCTGCAGCTGCACTCTCTGCATCTCTGCACCGTCATAGACCCTTTTTACAGCAGACATTTTGACTTTGACTTTGACATTAATGACATGTGGATTCAATTTAGGTGCTCTGCATTGTGCACGCTGACTCACTGACATGCAGCGGTGGAAGAAGTATTCAGATCTTTTACTTAAGTAAAAGTAGCAATACTCTGTAAGTCCTGTATTTAAGTATTAGCATCAAAATGAACTTAAGGTACCAAAAGTAAAAGTACTCATTATGCAGACTGGCCCATTTCATTCACATTATATTATTGAACTATAATAATTGATGCATAAGTTGCATTGTGTTTTGTCACTTTAATGCTGCAGCTGGTAAATATGGAGCTCATTTTAATTATAGGGCTACGACTAACGATTATTTTCATTATCGATTAATCTGCAGATTATCATCTCGATTAATCGTTTGGTCTATAAAATGTCAGAAAATAGTAAAAAAAAAAAAAGAAAAAAGATTTTAAATTGTCTATTTCAGTTTCTCAAAAGTCCAAGGTCATGTTTTTACAAACACAGAAAAGCAGAAAATCTCCATATTTGAGAAGCTGAAAACAGTGTTTTCTGCCATTTTTTAATTTTCGAACGATTAATCGACAGTCAAAATAGTCTGAGATTATTTTTCTGTCGACCAACTAATCGTTGCAGTTCTATTTAATTACTTTATATACGACTTTATATATTGCACTTTTTACTCCATTACAATTATTTGACAGCTTTAGTTACTTTACAAATTAAGATTGTTGCATATACAAAACATTAAAAGCTTATAAAATAATAATTAATTGGAAACTATTTTAATAATTGCAAAAAACATTGAATAAAAAATATTTGCTGCTTTAAAAAATATATTTGATTAATTGTAATTAATTTCTAATAACTTTGAGACTTACTTGCTATTGGTTGCACAAATATTGTGAATCAGTAATTTCTCACTAATTTCAGAATTTTTACAAACCAAACAATCAATCAATTAATGGAGGAAATAATCAGCAGATTAATCCATAATGACAATAATCATTAGTTAATAGTTGAGCTACTATAGTAAAAATCCTGCTTTTACATTAATGCATGAATAATAATAATCTATCATATATAATAGTAATTTTCTGCATTGAGCACTTTTACTTTTAATACTTTAATTACAATTTCCTGATTATACTTACATACTTTTACTTAAGTGACTTTTTCAATGCAGGACTTTTACTTGTAGTATTTTTACAGTGTGATATTAGTAATTTTACTTGAGTAAAGGATCTGAATACTTCCTCCACCACTGCGTTCCACCATTCTACTCAGACACTAAATGGAATGGAGCCATTGTTAATCTTATTATTTACACCTGTGATTTTCCTGCTGTGACAAACCAAAATGTCTGCCGTGAAAATGGTCTATTGCAGCCGAGCAATTACTGCATCGGCACTGCACTATCTAGTATA
>JAOVVB010138888.1:0-12095 GCA_028570985.1 Heterobranchus longifilis
TGAATAGTGAATGTTACAATATTTTTTTCAACTATGCATCAATTTGTTTTCCTCGTTCATGCCTTAACCATGTTTCTATTCGAATTGAGTTTCAATAAATAAAATGCCCGTCGAACGACATGCATAGAACAGAACAGACTCTCAGTACACCGCCTAACCAAAAGGAGTGAAAACAAATTATAGCAAACACACACAACCAATAATAAATAAACGTGTACCTCTTTGTGACAAAGCAGGAGTTCAATTCTGTCCGTGTCGATCCTCGAGCATGCCAAACCGCACACAGCCACAACGCGGTCTATGTTTAATCCTCGCGCGCCAGTGTTCGGTCCAGCGCGTGCGATATTTAATGATTAGGTTTCTCATTAAAGTCTACTGTTAGAGATACAGCTCGCGTTCTGGCCTCGCGCGTACATCAAGTGCCGAGCTCGCGCTGCTGAACACGCTCTACTGTCTCTAGGCGCGTGCAAGTGTGTCTAGTTCTCGGCACAAGGGGAGTGTTTTAATCGAAACAGAAAGGCGGGGCGCGTGCTGTGTGCGTGTGTGTGTGTGTCAGAGAAAGAGAGAGAGAGATAGAGAGCGTGTGTGTGTGTGTGTGTGTGTGTGTGAGAGAGAGCGTGTTCACGAATGTCACTTTATCTTTGACTGCGGAACTAAATGTCTATACACTTTTTTATTACTCTTTTTATACTATTACGTTTTTACTTGCATTTTTCTTTTTTTTTAATTATTTTTAAATATATACTCCTGTTATATTCTTGTGACATATTTCTAAACTTTGTCAATATGAATGTAAATATTTGTCATGCCAATTAAGCACCTTTGAATCTTGAACCATGAGTGTGTGTGTGTGTGTGTGTGTGAAAGAGAGAGAGAGAGAGAGAGAGAGAGAGAGACTGTGTGTGAGAGTCAGTTCAAATGCAGCACTTTTATAAACACATTTTTAATTTTTAATACAGCTTTATATCAAACTGAATCATCAATAACTATATCCCTAACCTAGTTAGTCAGCGGAAACCAAACCCCTCCAAGAACACATAAGGATAAAACCTCGAGCAGCCTAGCCTTGCAGCTACAAGACCCAACTTTTGAAAGTCTATGCCTATAGTGTATGATTGTGTGTGTGTGTGTGTGCACCCAGAGATGGGTTGCCACTCCATCGAGGGTGTTCAATGTCTTGTGCCCTACACAAGATATGCCTGGATGGGAAATGAATGAGCAAGTGTATGCTATAAGGCCGAGCTGTAAGTGTGTTGAAAGGAGGCTCAGTATAAGCATGATTTGCATGATCTAATCTAAGCATGATCTAATCTTCAGGATTAGAGCAGCACTTCTTAGGTACAAGTCTACTGTCACATCGAGGTGAGTATATCAACTGAAGAGTGAGCCTTGGGCATGAGTAATTTTGAGGGGGGTGTGGAAGCCAGTTTGGTGGCCTTGCCCTCTTGGACCTGTGCGCAAGCTGGCTGTGGTGCCCTGGATTTGTTGATGGGTGCCCATGATCCTGTCAATGGTACATAGTTGGTAATCCATGTTGTTCTTGTTATGGTTGACTGTGGTATATAACAAGGAGAAGCACATTATTCATTTTTATTTTTATATTAAACAGCTTAAACCATTAAAGCTTTAGTATTTTCAGGAGAATTCAATGTGTCAAAATGTGGAAGGGAAAAAAGCTTTAAATAATGCAAGAAAATCTTCCCCCACGATGGGAATGAGGTATTCACTGATAAACAGGCAGAGAAAATTAGAGCAAATTTTTGTGTACACAAGCAGGTCTTAAAAACTATTGTATTAGCACTTGTTATAGCAGGGCTGTTTGATATAAACTGGCTAGCAGGCTTAAGCCACTTTTCCCTGTCAAGAAAAAGGCAAGAATGTATTTCATTTCATTTTGACACCTTTATCAGTTTGCTTTTCTGTTCAGCATGACAGACATGACAGGAGACCACCTGAGCTTTACAGAACACAGAAAAAGCAGAAATGCAATGGTTTATCTCTCTCTCTCTCTCTCTCTCTCTCGTTTTTTTTATGTGCTAGCAATAATGTGTAATACAACTAGTATTACATATTACATAGTATAACATCTTATCTTTCTCCAATTTCTCTGCGTTTCTGAATCATGTGGGATAACACTCTTTTGGTTCCCTTTTTTAATTTCACTGTTTAGGGAACTGCAACATGGACCCATAAGACTGAAGAGACATTGGGATTTCAAATAATCGGCAATCTCTAGGGCACACGACTCTTCACCATGACTGAATGAAAAACATTGGCACCCTGCATATTAATCGAATGCTGTTCCTCTAGGAATTAATTAAGAATAATTACTAATTACATATGCATGTTCAAATTCAAAGAAATAAAGTCTAGTATAGTTAAGCTGACCATCAACTAAGGACTAATGAGATACATGATATCCAAAGAAAAACAGATTAATGTACTCTCTGTAAACTTCTCTCTCTTTTATAAGGCTTTGAGACTGAGGCTACTCTTTGTAAATGTAAATTTTAATATACAGGAACTTTACGTTACCTGCTTTCCTGGACAGATGTATGCTTTTCTTTTATAAACATATCTGTTGACTACAGCCTTATTTACACAGAGCCTGTACAGAAATTGTATTCCAGTGTTGCACGCGCTATTCAACCAGGTAAAGCACTGCTTAATTAACTGTTCTTAATCACTGATGAGCATTAGCTGAACATCTGCTTAGCTGTAATGAAAACCTGCAGCCAGACATTGGCCTTCTGCAGATGTTACCATATTTCATTTAAAGTGTAACAGCGCCCCCAGCTGGATAATGTGCAAAATCTATATATGCCTGTGTGACTCACTAAAAGTAAGATTATGTTTGGTTTATGTGCACTTTTTGGTGTTTTTGTAGGTACAGTACTGTGCAAACGTATTGAGCCACCCCTCATTTCTTCATATGAATGTAAATTAAGTAAATTAAATGAAAGAAATGGGAACAAATGTTTTACTGTGACAGGCTATAAAATGCCCAAAGATAAAATAAAATAAAAAATGGTTGTTTATGTAAGACCCTCAGCAGCAACCTCATTTCCCCTCTCCTCCATTCCAACCACACAGCATTCAGCATCACCAGTATACCCATCATCAGCCTGATCATCTGTCATCAGCATCTGTACCCGTTTCTCACTGGTTCATGCCCTCAAAGTTAGATTTTTTTAAAGGTTTTTTTTGTACTTGAATTATTCATAGGTCAATGTGAGGTTTAACAAACAACAAAAAAACATTTCTCTCAAACTGACTGCACAGAAAATGAAAGCCAATAAAGTGCTTCAGAAAGCCTGGAGAACTATTTCTGTCTCTGATTTCATCTGATTTTACCCATTGTAATACAGCATTTGCAATTGTGTTTCCCGGAGAAACACAGATTTTTCTTGGGTAAAACTGTGAAAACAGCTTCTTTCTGGGTCATAGCGTTCCTGGGAAATGGCCATTCGCCTGTCCTGGGTGTATGAATGTGTGTGGTTTTCACCAAACCAAACAGGGTGCTGTGCACAATGATCAAACATCTCCACTTTGGTCTCATCAATAAAGAGATACTATTCTAGAGGTTTTGTTGTTCGTTCAGATTCAATTGTGCAAACCATGTCATGTCAAAGTCATGTTAGGCTACATGGTGTCTTAGTAATTAGCACTGTCACTGTTGGGTTCGATTCCCGTGTCGGGTCTGTGTGCATGGAGTTTGCATGTTCTCCCTGTTCTTGGTCGGTTTTCTCCAGGTTCTTCAGCTTACTTCCACAGTCCAAAGACATGCAGATTAGGGTAGTTGGCGTTCCCAAATTGCCTGTAGTGTGTGAATGTGTTTGTGAATGTGCATGTGAACATTGACCAGAGGTCCTACCATGGTCGTACAAAACGGGATTAAATACAGTGTTCATCACTGATGAAGAGAAATTCCAGTATGTAGAAAACTTTATAATACAAAATTGTCAAAAAAAAATTTTTATAGAGGTAGTCCAATTCTTAATGATTAACTGATTTTGTGCATTTTTGTAGTAACCTGCTACTTACTTTTTTAATGATTGTGAAAGTTGAAATGTTGTTTTTATGTTTGTTTACTGTTTAAGAAGAAAATGACTAGATTTTTAAACTATTCAATATTAAGAAATGTATGAATCACACATTATAAATAATTTTTGTGAAAACAAAAAGATAAAATAAAGCTCTGAGCAAATGAAGAGAATAAGTAAATAAATGATCATGGTGTGTAATAGCAGCTCACATGGAGCTCATTACTCTGGCAGTGTTTGGCATGTGTGAGTTCCAGGTCATTTATATGAGACATAAAAAAAAAACCTCAACAAATTTTAAAAAGCTGATCACAAGCTGTAGACGCTGTACATAAAGTCACAATATGTTTTCAGACTGCTAGGTGTTTTTCAAAAATTTCCACATATATGTAAAAACACAGTACTGTATTAGTAAAACCAATTATTATCACCTCATTTTGAAAAACTACACAGTTAATTGACAGAAACAATTATTATAATAACTTGTCCAGCCAAAGTAATAATGATAATAACACATTTTTCACCTTATTGTCGTAATACATTATATATGTATTTATGCATTTATTATTATTATTATTATTAGGCAGCTTGATGACTGGTTAGCACTCACACCTCCAGGGTTAGGGGTTTGCATCTCACCTGCGGTCTGCATGTTTAGTTTGCATGTTCTCTCTGTGGTTGGTGGGTTTTCTCCGAGTAATCCAGTTTCCTCACACTGATTGCAAATTTGTAGCATAGACTGACTGGCATTTCCAGATTGGCCAGTGTGTGAGTGTGTGTAAGCTTGTGCCTTGTGATGAATGTGTAGGTGTACCCTACATTGTGCATTAAGTTGGCTTCAGGGCACCTGTGACCCCTAAACAGAATAAGTAGTTTAGATAATAGATGTTTTGTTATTATTATTATTATTATTATTAGTAGTAGTAGTAGTAGTAGTAGTAGTAGTAATAGTAGTAAAATACGCATACTCTTGTCTTAGATTATGTAAAGAATGTCTCTCTGTAAGAGAGTCATGCCATTATTTTATGCTTTTGTGTCAGGCTTGTGAGCTCAGCTGAAGGTATTAGCCAATTAGCCAGGTTTACTGCACCTCCTCTTGGATTACTGTGTTGCTTTTTCTACCAAGCTTTCGTGAAAACTAATACTTCTATCAGTCTTATTCAACCATTTAATTGACCACAAGATGCACGAAGCTGAGCAGTGCTGATGATGGTGCAGCAACACAAGGTCACCACTGGTATCTAAAGTGTTAATGGAAGATAAACTGCCCAGCTAAAAAAGGTCACACACCCTATTATTCATATTCTGAGTCAAATTAATTTTAAATAAGATATTGTATTGATGTTTGAAGTGTAAGACTTCTGTGTGAAGTCTTCTGTAGCACATCCCAGGGCAACAACAGAGTCAGGACTCTGTGGTGACCAATCCATGTGTGAAAATTACATGCTCCCTAAACCACTCTTTCACAATTTTATCCAGATAAATCCTGGCATTGTTATCTTTGAACATGTCCGTGCCATCAGGAAAGAAAAAATAATCCATTGATGGAAAAACCTGGTCATTCAGTATATTCAGGTAAACAGCTATAGCAACCCCAGACTCTAATATTATCCACTCAGGCTTGTACGGTAGGCACTAGTCATGATGGTTGCATCACTTCATCTGTTCTAACCCTGATGCACCTATTACTCTGGGTAAATCTATACTCATCACACCATATGACCATTTTTTTCAGCGCTTTAAAGTCCATTCTTCATGCTCCCTAGTATATTTAATCATTTTTTCCCCAATTAGTATCAATAATAAGTGGTTTTCTTAAGGATACACTGCTGTTTACTCCCAATCCCAGTCCTTGTTTGTGTCTGTTTGTTCGTACATTGTCACGTGCATGTAGCATGCATTCTCTGCAGTACAAGCCCAGGATGTCCAGGCAATAATGCAATACAATGAAGTCAAAAGTGAAAATAATTAAGAAAATGGAGCTAGGTGAAAAGATAGCAGACATTGCTCGTTCTTTTAACATGAATCATTCAACCATCAGCACAATTCTAAAGAATAATGTACTGTAATATACTGTGTATAGCAAATTGTGTTAGTATCCTAGTACCTAGACAATGTTTGTTGGACTTACGAACAAATTGGACATACGATCAAGCTTTCTTAATGGAATTTGTTTGTTTGTAGGGGACTTACTGTAATTTAAGGATGTTTAGGAAATGAGAAGCTACTCACTGCATGAGTTAGAGTTAAATAACTTGTCGCCAGCTGAGCCATATTAATCACTGCAGTAATTATCCACTCTAACTTGTTTGTCTGGTTAAATCCAGGTGGTGTCTTCTTTTGGCAGGGCAGTGTCATATCAGTGTGCATAAAGATCACAGATACTGATTGATGAAGATGAAAGAAGAGAATAATGTTCTTGATCAGTCTGAGGTAGCCACATTCCAGCCCTGAACAGCCCACAGTTGCTAAAACAATTGGATTAAATTTCAACCTTGAGTAATGTGTACAAAAAGATACACAAGCAAAAGCACACAGACTAATTTTGTACTATGGAGCAAAACCCGTATCCACAAGTGGAACATATGTGTGTATTCTACAGAGCATTTATTTGGATGAACAGAAGACTAGTACAGGTTGAGTCATCAAAAATAAATATCCTTTCCTTGAATTTACAAGCTTTGAACTTAATTATGTTTTAACTTAATTTTCTAAAGATAAATCCACAAGAACTCTGACTGTTAAGTAGAACTGGTTTGGTTTTTCGCTGTCTGAGTAAAGCAGTAAAGTGTTTCAACAGTTATGAGTCACATGACTATTCCCAGCCCAGAGGAAGCCTCACCTCAAGTTTTCACAACAGAAAGTCTATTGAGACTCGGAGAAGTCTACTATACACCAGTCGGCCTTTTCGAAGGCAGCAGCTGCTCACACCTTCACTTGTAATCAGAGCGATACAGAACACATTGTAACAATAAAGAGGTGGAGATGCTGCCTATGTAAGAAAAATGGATAAGGTTGGTCAGACACTTTGATCTGAATTGTTCAGTACTGTACATGCTTTACACGTCATGCACTTACCCATTTCATTACATCTATCAAGCTGGATGCAAACCAGTTTATTCATGAATCATTCTTAGTAGCATGTATTCGTACAAATACAGTTTGGAATTAAATGCTTCAAGATGCTTCATTAAATGCTTCAAGAACAGTTCCTCTGTTATAAGAGCCCTAACGTTTTGTAAATATATACAGCAAATTAAGTGACGTGAACTGTGCTTCATAGGCAACAAATCATGAACTGTGCTTCATAGGCAACAAAAAAGTTAGCTAGTTTAGTTTTTCTGTTAATTTATGTTGTAAATTTATGTTGCATGTAGCACCTTGGTCCCGGAGGAACGTTGTTTCGTTTCACTGTGTACTAACTGTATATGGTTGAAGTGACAATAAAGCCTACTTGAACTTGCACTTGAAATGAATGAAAAAAAAGTATGAGAAATAAATATGAGAACTTTAATATAGTAACTACTGTACAGAAATTGGTTGCTTCAAAAGTAGACACATTTTTAACATTTGGCTGTTTTAATTAACTTTAATAATATAATATTTAGCCCATAAAGTAGCCAATTTCTTTATTTACAAACATTATGATGTCACTGTCTATTCTATCATAATACAGGTATATTCTATTTTCACTTGAGCCCATTGAGTCCTTTGTCATTTATGAAGCTCACATCCTGAAATAGACATGCATGCTGTCTCAATGCCTTTAACAGATTTTGCTTCTGATTACATCAGCGAGTGAAGTGGGTCAACCGACAAAAACAAAGGAGATAGGAATTAACAACAGTGTATTAGCGCTTAACATGGCCTAGAAGCCTAGCGTAAGAGGAAACAACAGAGACACCACAAACACTCTTTTCCTGTTAACAGTAACCTTGTGCTAATACACTGTTTATAAGGTTGGAATGGAATGTGATGATAGGCTTGGACACATAATTCAGCTAATTCATAAGGATTCATAAGGAACATACATAATCTAGGACTAGAAGAAAAATGAATTAGAAACAAACGTTATTTAATAAAGAAAATCAAATCATTTATTTGTTGAAGCTTTTTGTATGGTGCTGATAATTTAACAACTAAAGGTTTTTTTTTAAATGTTTTTTTCTTATGGAACAGGATAACGAAAGTGTCTCCGTCACTTTTTCATTAAAGGGTTGCAGGGTTTTTTTTTTTTTTTTAAATATTTTTTTTTACCAAATATAACGAAAGGAATTGTTTTCATCCTTCAGTAAAAACATCCTTTTTTTTTATTAATAAACGTGTATACTGTTATTGGAAAATATTCATGTTTGAGGTGGCAACTGTAAGTCATTGATAAACCACCTTCTTGTAAATAATTTTCCTATAACCTTATTTCCTCTTATGGTTTATTACTTACATATGAAACATAACATGTTATTAAAAAACGATTCCTCAAGTGGAGTGACAGTTCCATCCACCCTGCGTACCAAGAATGAGTTCAGAAGAATACCGCTTCAACTGTGGAATCATTTTTAATAATCGTTACAAATATATTACTGTGATCATATTGTTAATCATGATAAAAGATTAGACAGTTACCACTGACTCGCTTTCCATACCACTATTCATGTTCATTCATGGGTCGTGGGAAGCATGGAGCCTATCCCAGGAGAGGTGGGGTACAGCCTGGATGAAGTGCCAACCCAATGGAGGGCACAAGCACACACACACACACACACACAGCATAATCATACACTACAGGCCATTTGCATACACTGCATGTCTTTGACCTGAGCGAGGAAACTAGAGTAACAAGCATGGAGAGAACATACACACAGACTGGAGGCAGGATTCAAACCCTCAACCCAGGAGGTGGGACGCACCAGTTCTAACCACTAAGCCGCCGAGCATTCAGGAGTTATCATTATATTAACAGTTATTATTGGAGCATAATAATTTGGCAAATTGTCCCTTGAAAAGGAGCTCAAATACTGTACAGACTGATGACCTGTCCTGTACAACCGTCTGATATTAGAGTCACTCTGATTTATCATTACAATAAAAATGATTGTTCAAAGCCAAATGTATTTCTGTAGTTAAACCACTTAGTTTACTGTATTGTGCATACTTAGTGTACTTAGTAGTGTACATACTGTAAGTCATTAAAGGAGGTCGATTTCTCGTGGAAGGGGTCTGTTTGTAAGGAGCCGTCATGTACAGTATTTCTGGACAGCAGAGATATCAGAGAGAGATTGAAAGTTTTATGAGATACAGTTACTCATACACAGACGACCTTATCGGTATGTTGCTGTTTATGGTCTGAATGATACGATTTTGCATCAAGTTGTATTCATTTCAGTAAAGTTTTATAATAAATATCAGGAACATTACGATTATGATCTTAGCGTGAGAAATCCTTTAGCAACTACATCCATGGCAATAATTTCATTAGTAGGCTGACACTACTGTTCAGACTGAAATGTCTGAACTGAGCTTTCAGCTTTATATTAGAAACCTACAGATAAATCACTCACCGGTTGTATTTCAGCGGTAACTTCTTCATAGCTTCCCCTCCTCATAGCAGCCAGCAGATCGGTACATAAAGCTCCGTCACTTCCCAGGCTGAAAGTGGACACCTAAGCTTCTTTCCTCGTCATATACAGAGAGCACTAATGAGGCTGGGAACAATAAGGGCTCCTAGCACTCATCCCCAGGTGGTGAGACAGGATGAGGGCAAGACTCCGAGCTTGTTTGCAGATCCGTGGTGATGTAAGTTAATGAGGACGGTGTTAATGACACAGCAGAGAACAAGCAGCCATGAGGGGAATGACTGATACAGCGTCCACCCACAAACCTATTTGTGCAATGGTGCAATATGAAATTTATTCTTTACTGTGTTTAAGTTAGCTTTTCCCCCCCCCCTCCTCCTTTCTCCAAGTTCTCTATTCTAATTCCCCTTGTTTAATGTATTACTATTTTATTACTCTTTTGAAACAACGGAAAGCAACTGCAACTAAGACAAAGCAATTTTCCTCTGGGACTAATAAAGTTCTTTGAATCTTAAATCTTAGAAGAAAATGATTTTCCTTTTCAAATCCAGAGGCAGCTACAGACAAAAACACAGAGTTAACCTTGAGCAACTTTGGGTTTGTAACTTTTGAAATGAGGATGAGGTGAAGACCATTGGTGTAGCCTGGCTCTGACCATTGTTCTGGTGGGTTCATCGAATTAAGATTTGCAAAACAGAACGTAAATCTGTGATCTGAATCCTGCTCATTTTTTATATAGTATGATCATATTCAGTATTGCATGCACACTTTTTACTTTTTAATCATTTGTATTTTCAATACAAAGGGATTTTTTATATGCCGTTAAAAAAAACAACGTTCTATTCCTTTGAAGTTCAGATTTATTGTTTTTAATGAAGGAAGTCATTTTGGGGGATAATTTCACAGAAATCCACATCCGCCTACACACTTCACAACTGACTCAGGTTTTAATTGAAGATTGGCAGGCTGTGCCAAACTAGCTGTTTGAGAGACAAAAATAGACACACACATACACGCACACACACGTCATCATAAACATCATTACATTTCCCATTACGTTATCAAGACATCATGAACAACAATACAGTGTCAGAAATCAAAAATAAATTCACTTTATTTAGTGCAGGTACTCTGCAAAGTACAACTATAAAACTTTTCTCGAAATCTATTAACAATACCTTTGAAGTTAATTAAGCAATTTTTTTCCCCTGTTATTTATACAATGGCTTTCACTTTCATTTTTATATTTCAAATTTTCTTAATGCGTACCAATAATTCCAGGGTTGGGTGTCATTTTAAGAATCTTATATCCACTACATGTACAGTAAAACCACAGCTTTGGTCAGAAGTGGCCTTTCCGTCACTAAACCTTATGACCTAGCAGTGATTATTACCGTTCCATTTACACACTCTTAAAAAAATCAGCATGGTTTGTGGTCAGCACAAGCAACACACACACTGCAGTATAAGAAAATGCTTTCACACACCTGAAGAGAGCACAGATGCAACGAGGAGTGAACTGATTTGTTTGAACTGCACTTTGACCTTCACGCTGCTTTTGATAGTAGAACCAGTGCATCAAGTACATTTGAGTTCTTCACATACAACAAATCAAATTTTGAATCAAAAACATATTGAATCAAATATTCTTAGTACACTGAGCCAGCACTAACCGGGAGTCTGTGTTATATTTAATTTTAATACTAATCACACATGTGCTGTTTCATTTCAGCTTTCAACACACTTTTATCAGCTTTCTCACATTAACAGTGGTGGGAATTTTACGTTAGTGTTTGAATACAGTGTATATAGATCACAAAAGTCTCTAATAAATAAACCATTATAGTGATGAGATGTACAGTACTTTTAAACTCTCAGAAGGGTTTGATTAATTTTCCCAGAAAGCAGCTCTGACAGTATCAAATCACAGGTTTACATTGGGACTTGGTGGATACTTGTATGGTTAAGGCATCTGTGTGGAGACGTTAATGTAACATTTATGGAAGGAGTCTCCAGTGCCAGCGCTTTGTAATACTCAGACACAATGCCGTAATTTGAGGAAACAGAAAAGAATTTTGTCTCTGGAGGCCTTTGTGAATACTCTGAAACTTTTTTTGCCTTATTAACTTCTGAACTTAAGCACAGGATGTCTGAAAGTAAGCATAAAAGCAGAAGCAATGAAGCTGGCATTGCTAAAATGTGCCAAGCAGTAGCAATAATCGCCGAAATGGAAATGATTGAGATAATGACGCAAGGTGAAAAGGTGGCAGACATTGCTTGTTCTTTTAACATAAACCGTTCAACCATCGGCACGATTTTGAACAACACTATACTGTAATATACTGTGTATAGCCAATTGAGTTAGTGTTAGAATTATTTTATATATAAAGGAGTTATTTCTACTCTCTTCCTCATAGATCTGATATTAACGTGTTAAATCTTTCCTGCTGCTATCTTCCTGTCTCCTCTTGCATCTGCT
>JAOVVB010138899.1:0-12095 GCA_028570985.1 Heterobranchus longifilis
GAGTTTTAAACATATTTCAGTGATTATCTGGATAATATCGTGAATCGCAGTTATTTTGGCCAGGATAATCGTGACATTAAATGTTGATATCGTCCCGTGCCGACAAGAGATACAAAAACAAAATACTGTTGTTAAAAACAGTAAACTTGAGTTAGATGGACATACAATAGAGTAACAGGCAGACTGAGACTAACAATAGAGCGATAAAGCCTAAGAAACAAATATTATTTTCCTATTTGGAGGTTGGATGATTCCCTCCCACGTGTTTTGTATTTATGGAACTCCTGAGAGCCGGGGGACGCAGGTCTCCTCCTCCTCCTCCTCCTCCTCCTCCTCCTCCTCCTCCTCCCACACCGGTAGCCTTCTAGGAGAGAGGCTCAACCTGGATTTCTGGAGTATCTGTTGTGTTGCCATAGATAGAACATGCCAGGGGCTCTGATGGGTAGATAGCTAACCATTTATCTCCCCGCAGACGGGACCCCCAGACTGGTAAGCCCAACGCCCACATCTCCCTGCTCCCCTCGCTCCCCTCGCTCCCCTCGCTCCCCTCGCTCCCCTCGCTCCCCTCCCACGCTGTCTGTCTGGACGAAGGGGAAGCTTCTGTGTTTCTGCCCCCGGGGGGGGTGAAAACACACACTGGCAAGACGTGTAGTAAAATACGAGAATAGCAGAAACATGTCTGCTTTTTATTTTTAACAAGGGATGAAAATTAGCTTCCAGCCAGGATGTCTGTAAACATCCTCCATGCCAAGTGTGTGTTGTGTTTGAACCAGAAGCTCCTGCACCGGAGAGTTCACACAGAGACAACGCGGGCAGCCATGCCCCGGAGGAGAAACTCAACAACCCCAACAATGTCTCCCAAAGACTTCTTGGCTGACGGCAACTTCACGCTCAGATGCCTGATGCTCATGTGATCGTATCATTTTTACACTCTAAGATTTTTTCCACTACATTTATATTATGAATGAGGGTAAACATCAGGGATGGGGGAAAAAATGGATTCACCTAAAGTATCGTGACTTCTTTGGACGATTTTTTTTTACTGCCTGGGTTTTTTGGGGGGAAAAATAAATGAATAATTCCTGACAATGACATGATCATATAGTATTTTTTACTGTATCAATTTAGAGATTTTCCAAAGTAAAAGTCACTGGAAGTGTAGGATTTAAGAGTCCGCACACTGGACCATGCTCCCGTGAGACGAACATTTATTAATTACGTTTCGAGCAACCAGCTCTTCTTCAGAAGAACAGCTGGTTGCTCGAAACATCACCGTGGTGGTAATTAATAAATAGTAATAATAGTGTGCGGACTCTACTTTTGTCATTGTATGTCCAGCACGACTTTTTGGATGTGCGTGCTTTTGTGGACTTTCTTAGGATTTAACGTTTCCCATGGTCTAGTGTTAAAAAGTGAACAAAAATCGCAATAAATTGTAATATCGAATCGCAATACTCATCCAATCGGCACCCAAGTATCGTGATAGAATCAAATCGGGAGAAAAGCATATTGTCCCAGCAGGAAATATTAGGTACGCCTCTCAGCCGGGGGTCTCCAGTGCTGTGCATGAACGCACTAAAAAGAGCTCGTTCACTGAACATGCTCATGTTTTTGATGAACTGTGAACTGAACGTATCAGTTTGCAACTAATGAACGGAAACATCATTAACTCTCACAACAGTTAACGACGCTCATGCACTGCAGATTTACTGCACCCGGCATGCCGGTGTTGTGTCAGAGACTGTATTCCTGTCGATATGCGTTTCCCCTCCACCTCAATCTGAGCAAAACCTTATTCCTAACCTTAACCACGGAGTGGATCATTTTAACAGGACGGAAACTCTATATGATCGGGGAACAGACTTCGACAGTTAACCTCCGCCACATCTGCAACGAATTTGAAACGACACATCGAGTTGAAGCATCCGACCAGCAGCAAAGACAAAAAATGGAAGAAATTAACGTGAACTAGTTGAACAAGTAAGAACTTGCACAACACTGGGGGTCACGGTCCGGTGCACGCAGAACACACGGTATGTAGACTGATGCACGTAATGCAGAACCGAAGTTCAGAAGCGTGAGTTCTGCTTGGAAACTTCTAGAAACGCCAACACGCTAACGTGAACATGACGACGTGGATTTGAAAGCCTGCGCAAATGAAGGTCGGCGTGATGTTTTCCTTTGCCGTTATTTGTATCTTTTCTGTGAAACCAGGGCTGAAATAAATCAATAAATGCTCCAAAAAGTTTCCATGGCTGCTTTAATATGAATTTAATAGAGCCATTGTTTTCTGTCTGGGCTTGAATTACTTGTGACTGGAGGGAGAAGGTCTGATGAAACTCTGACAGATTCAATGATTTTCCCCCAAGAAATCCTGCTGCTAAAGATTGTATTATTGTTGTTTTCTGGCAGCACAGTTAAGATTCAGCATCTCCAGAATGACAATAAACTAAATTAAAATTCCTCCAGCACAGTTACACTGGACAGGCCAGATGCATCTTCGTCTGAAATCTTTAAAAAAAACACAAAAAAAAACAGCCTGAATTGATTCTTGGAGCGTTTTTGTTTTTTAAACAGCATGCTTTATTCTCCACCAAGCTTTCATCTCTAACTGGTCACTGTTACACTTATTTAAAGTAAATTGGGGGGAAGGGGGGGGGTGATGGGTGCCTTTCACTTTCATTTTCCCTCCTGCCAACGATGGTTAACAAGGGCTTACATTTTAAAATCTGTGCTAACAAGGGCAGTGCCATTCCAGTGATTTTAGGATTTAGTGTGGCCTGGAGGTAGAGAGGCGGACTAATAACCAAAAACACAGAGCTCACTATTCCTGCCAACATGCCCTTTAGCTTTATTTTTTCTCCCTCACTGTTCATTTGCTCGGGCCAGGTAGAACTGAGTGGGAACATCTGTAAGTAAATCCATAAATATTAGTAGTCCATATTCTTTCCCACTCTTGCAGCCTACTTAACATACTGAAAGTCTCAGCAGAGTGTGTTTACATAAGCCCCCAATCGTTTGTATTCTGTTTTCCTGCTTATTTTACATTCTATTTGTGTGCTGCTATTCTAGTTTATTTTCCCTGCTGGATCCTATTATTCTGCTGCTGCAACAACTCTTTCCTGCACATGGATCAGCAAAGTTTTTATCTCTAATTTAATAACCGAGAAGTTGCTGGTTTAAATCTCTGGCTCCAGGAAGAGTCGGAGCTTCTGAGTGGAGGGTAACTAAATCTGGAGGTGTAAAACCTTAAACTGCCCCTGACCTTTGAGCTACAAGCTCCTGCAAAACTTTGCTTGGGGGCTTAAGTGGTATTGACTGCTCAAAATATAAATATTGCCAAAGTTTGCAGCCGATGTCAGGTTCTAATCTGCATGCATAAACATTTGACCATTTAAACTTTGTTGGCTCTTTGCTCAAGCACAAATTTATTCTAACTGAAACAATAAGCGTGTTTACATTCATGTATTTTTATGTGCATTTTAAAGCGTTGCATTAGAAAAGCTGGATGGAAAAAGTGTGAAAAAACGTTTTTACGTTCGTTTTGACGCTCGTTTTTCTGTTCGTTTTGACGCTTGTTTTTACACTTGTTTTTGTTTGTTTTTACACTTGTTTTTGTTTGTTTTTACACTTGTTTTTGTTTGTTTTTACGTTCGTTTTGACGCTCGTTTTGACGCTTGTTTTTACACTTGTTTTTGTTTGTTTTGACGTTCGTTTTGACGCTTGTTTTTATGTTCGTTTTGACGCTCGTTTTGACGCTTGTTTTATGCTCGCTTTTACACTTGTTTTTGTTTGTTTTTACGTTCGTTTTGACGCTCGTTTTTATGTTCGTTTTGACGCTCATTTTTCTGTTCGTTTTGACGTTTGTTTTTACACTTGTTTTTGTTTGTTTTTACGTTCGTTTTGACGCTTGTTTTTATGTTCGTTTTGACGCTTGTTTTGACGTTCGTTTTGACGCTTGTTTTTACACTTGCTTTTGTTTGTTTTTACGTTCGTTTTGACGCTTGTTTTTACACTTGCTTTTGTTTGTTTTTACGTTCGTTTTGACGCTTGTTTTTATGTTCGTTTTGACGCTCGTTTTGACGCTTGTTTTTACGCTCGCTTTTACACTTGTTTTTGTTTGTTTTTACGTTCGTTTTGACGCTCGTTTTGATGTTCGTTTTGATGCTTGTTTTGACGTTCATTTTGACATTCGTTTTATGTTCATTTTTACTTTCGTTTTGACGCTTGTTTTTGTTTGTTTTTACGTTCGATTTGACGCTCGTTTTTATGTTCGTTTTGACGCTCGTTTTGGCGTTCGTTTTGACGCTCGTTTTGGCGTTCGTTTTGACGCTCGTTTTTACGTTAGTTTTGACGTTCGTTTAGACGCTCGTTTTGACGTTCGTTTTGACGCTCGTTTTGATGCTCGTTTGAACGATTTAGAAAAAATATCTGATTGCGATTATTTCTACCAATATTGCAATTGCGATATGATTTGCGATTTTAGAAGGAATTATATTTTTTTTATCACTATTGCCCTGAGAGGCAAGCAAGATTTATTTTCCAGAATAATTTTTCTATTTTTTTTCCATCTGTGAAAAAGGGTGATTTTTTTCTGATTTTTAAAAAAAAAAATGTATTTGAAACCTGAAAAAAAAAATTCACCTGTTTTCACAGATTAAATATTTAGAAAAAAAAAAGATTAGAAAAAAATACCTGGCAAAAAAAACATCTTACCTACCTCTCAGGGCTTCTGTACATTGTCATTAAAAAATTATGTATAAAACAAGCAATGAGTGTGGATGTTAACAGCCTCAAATTAAAACTTGAAGTCCGCATTTTAACCTCACAGTCATTGTTTAATTTCTGCTCCACTCAGGCAGAGCAGAGAGCCAGTACAATGGAGAATACTGCACGTCACTGTCCAAATTACAGACTGCACTGTAATTACTTGCTACAGCCATTCTCAACGTGGGGAAACTGTGATAAGACCTCTCTGGATTGGACTGACAGTGCAAATGCACATTAGATACAGTGCTGGGTGCTTTATTGAGTTAAATGATGACCTAACTGCAGCATCAGCTCTGGAGCAGATGCTGTCAGACGCACACGATCTTCATTAGGTGCTGTGGCGCTCAGCTGTAACACGCTCCAGTTAATGTAGAGAAGTGGTTCTTAACCTTTTTCCTTAATGGACCTGGTTTCTATCATTGAGGAAACTGACGACCCCTGACTAAAGCCGGAGATAAACTTGCTTTGCCTCGTTTATTCTGCGTCCGTTTTGTCCGTTCATTGTGTACGTCCTCACGAGACGTGATGTCTCCGCAAACTGGTGGTTAAACAGCAAGTGTATCTCCTGCTATAGTAACACATTTAACAGATATTTCATATTATATTCAATGCATAACAATAACAGAAGAGAACAACTGATAAACTGTATAATCACTCCAAATAGTGAACTCAATAACTGCAGAAGGTTTGTGTAAAAACAAGACATTTGGATGGATTTTGAGCAGATTATTTACTGTGAGTATTGCATCACAGAGATAATGTTATTTTTAGGAACTTTTAATGCAATATATTCACAGAGCCTTCACTCTCTGCGTAACAGCCTTGAATTGTTACAAATTCAAATAAATACATAATACAGACAGAGAATTTTATTAAAACTCATCTTTGCTGCAATATTCACAGGAAATAATCTGCTCTGTTTTACACAAATGTCCTGCAGGTCAGTTTTTGTCTGCACTGTTATTGTTATGCATTGAATATAATGTGGAATATCCATAAAATATGCCACTTAGTCAGGGGAACCATATTTTAGACAATAGATCACGTATTTAGATCATTTTCAAGCCAACAATATGTGAAAAACAAGCCTATAAAAAACAGCATTTACACCATCAGATCCCAGCCATAGATGACCAGCTCCTCAAGACTGAGTGACTCACCATAGTCATAACTTCATAATGACTTGGCAAAAGACATAGAGACATATAAATTAAAAAAAGAGAAATGCATGATGAAGATAAATTGTCATTACAGGTTTTACAAAGTCATTTTTATGTAGCTGTTGTCGGGGGAACACAGTCCATCATTATCAGCGGCGGGAGACTTGGCTGAAGTCCAGTGTTTGCCATCAGGCTAATATCTGCCTGATATATTATCAAACTAATATTATAGTCTGCCCCTATTTGTCATTGTCCACTTTGGAGAAATTAAGTTGGTGGAGTGTGAAAAGTCACTAAATCTTGAGGAAAAGTTGGCAGCGGTGAAGGGGTCATTTAGGAGAGACGCTGCATATAAAAAGACATATTTCCACCTGCTGTGTAATCTTTTTATAACTTCTTAAAAAAAGGGGAGATATCTCTGAGGATTTCAACGGTAGCTGGACTGTTTGTTTAGCGTTTGGATTGGTAGTGGACGTCTGCCAGAGCGGGTGCAGGACGGAGGGATGAGAAAAAAGGAGGGAAGGAGGGGGAAAAATGAGGCCTCAGGAGGGAGGACGGGCGATCAGACCGGCTTCCCACAGTTCTGCAGGATCGTGAGAAAGGCGGCGAGGATTGAGCCCAGCCGTCTGGAGTGTGGGCTAATTGATTTAAGCCGTTTCTACGGGGGGATTTACCTTGCCGGTAATTAGGGGTGATTTCTGACAGCGTGGCGGTTCTTCGGGCTGAGAGCCCCTGCAGACGGATTTACACTGCAGGACCACATCCAAAAAAAATTCACTTTTTGTGTTTTTGTAAGCCAAGGGGTCAAAATGTGGAGGCTAATTCTTGTGACATATAGAGTTTTTTTTTATTCCACAGAGAAGCCAATAATATCCCCAAAATACGAAGCTGTCAATCTTTGATTTTAAACCGATATAACAATATGTCATGCTCTTTAAACAAACAGGATCACTACAAACACAGACACCACGGGACAAAGAGAAACCAGACGACTGGTTTTAGGGAGGGAAATTATTTGCATTTGTATGTAACATATATTTAATAGTTAGTTCTGGTTAATGATCATCTGTTAACTGCATGTACCTGTGCATATACTCATGTAGAGCTGAGCAATATGGCCAAAATATTCTCCCATTATAGGTAATTTCATACCTCGATAATGATATATATCACGATACAGCATGTTTTCTGATTTAATAAATAAATAGTCTATATGAAATAACCACATGGTAAAGCCTATTTTTGCAAACTTGGCAATTAAAAAGTACCAAGTCTCAATTTTCTCATTTAACTTTAGTGCAAAATTAACAGTTTCAAGTGAAATAGACATTTTTTTCCCCCAGCTATAGCTACACGGACTATGTTTACATGCATGGAAAACAAAAAGTGTGAGGTAAAAACAAAACTGTACATCTTCAAATGATATTCCCTCAAAACATTTCACATCAGATTTTCTGAGAAATTTGAGTCAGTAAGTGCTTGTTTTGATCAATTTAGACGACGTAATTATACACACACGATATCTCAATATATGATTCCATTGAAAGATGACACATTATCATATTGAATTATCACCCAGCCCGATACAAAAATGTATTAAGAAATAATAAAAATAACCACAAAAACTTTTCCAGAATCAACCTTAATTGTGCTGCTCCAACAACCTGATAAAGTTTGCAGTTATCTTATCAGGCAGCAGCCATTAAAGCCCAACTTTATCCCCCGTCCCAGAACTCTGGCAATGCCGTCTAAATATGGAAACCTACATGGAGTCAGATTTTTCCATTTGTTTGGACAACATTTCAAAGATCCAAACTGTGTCACAGATGCAGAAAAGGCAGATTTGCCGGCAGTGTATATTCAGCATTTTGAACCAGCGCCTGGCTCCCCGAAGCGTCACGGTGCCAAGTTTGACTTTGCTCTATTTTAAGCCGCTCGACTGAGATAACCTCCTGGGTGAGAGAGGAGTGAGGAAACCTGCTTTTCTGTGACAGAGTTTCCCCCAAAAAATGTTTTCCTCCCCTAGTTAGAGGTGTTCGAATCATGCATCATGACTTGATGATTGCAGGATATTCAGAAGTTGTGTTGGAAAATAGTGAAGACACCGACACACACTAAAATAGCTACGGCCCTCAAAGCCTCCGCTCTCCAGTCTTTCCACCTGATTTTGGAACATGGCTGCAGGATTTGGAGTATTAGCATAACATGGTACCAATGGATTCCTTAACTCTTCTAGTTTCATGTGATACCAAATATATGTAGCCTGCTTCAAAATCCAGCCCGCTACAACCTCCGAAATACTAAAATCGGCGCCATGTCGCCGGTGACCTCAGAGGGTTAAAAGAAGTCGTAATGTTTCGTAAAAGTTGTAATTAAGAGAAAAAAATCACAATTTTATGAGGAAGGAAGTCATAATGTTTTGAGAAAAAAAATCTTAATGTTACAAGAAAATAGTCACAATTTTATGAGAAAAAAGTTGTAATATTTCGACAAAAAAGTCTTAATGTGTCGTGAAATTTTTTTTTAATTCTATGAGAAAGAAGCACAACAAATCAAAATGTAAGGTAAAGTAATTCCAGTGTGTTTGAGTGCCGTTTTAAGAGTTTTAAACATATTTCATTGATTATTGGGATAATATCATGAATCACAGTTTTTTTGGCCGGGATAATGGTGACATGACATTTTCATAATCACTATGCATTTCTAGTATGGTTCTTGGTGTGGACGGCCCTTTAGAGATGAAGCTAAAGACTGACGAGCTGATTATAAAACCAGACTGTTATGGTAAAGAGCGAGCTGAGCCTGAAGGCTCGGCTCTTGATTTACCGTCAGTCTGCTCCAAAGGTCATGACCTCTGGCCAGTGACCGAATGTATGTGATCAAAGATGCAATTGTCTGAAATGAATATCACATGAATATGTGTATCCCAGGATGTCTGGGGTCATCATCAGGGCCACGGTAAGGATGCTGACTGTCCCGGGTTTGATCTGGCTGGGGATCTTTGCTGTATATCTCCCTCGTTTCCTGTCATCCCCCCTCCAAAAAAAAAAAGATACAAGATAGCTAAGGCTGCAAATGTTACAGTGATAATAAATCAACATGAACCACTAAGCGAGTGACAACCCCAAAGTTTAAGTCAGCAACTTTGACAAATATTACGACAGACTTCAAGAGTTTAATATTTATTTTAAAATAGCAACTTGCATTTTACTTTTCTTTTTTGCTGGATTTTATTTTGTCCAGTTGGATGTTGAAAAGCGAATTACAAGATTGTTCGGTGCTTTATGGATATTTTCCCCAGCTTTTTTCTATCACTGCTTGTAAATTGTCATGTGATCAGATCATAGACGATATATACACGAGAGCGGGGATTTTTTTAAAAGTCATAATCATGATTATGTTATTTGATCCCATAGACACTCAACTCTACCTTTCACCTGTCCAGACACAAAAGTCACTTGTCCGGGTAAAAATGACAAGTTTTTTGAAGAAGTTACTCTACTTTTTTTTATTTAAAAAGTTAAATATCATCAAATATTCAGCTTTGATCTGTCATAATAAGCTGACTTTCCCTTAAATTTCTCAAAAACTGTTCAGTAAAATCACATGAAATTAGACATGACCATAATAATCAGGGTTAACATGAACAAGAATCCACTGGAAGGAAAGATTTTTTTATGACAGGTCAAAGATGATTATTTGCTGATATTTTAACTATTGACTTTAACTATTTTAACCATTTTTAAAATAAAAACAGTACAGGAGAATAACTTCCATTTTTTTTTGTTTTCATATAATGTGCAATATAATGTAGTTTTTGCTTGGTATATCAAATGTGAGAAATTATTGTTAAAATATGGGTCTTTCTCTGCCCTTTTTGGTCGCTCCAGGCACCCGTACTGTAACACCACAAAATCACAGGTATTCTGTCTTTATTGATTTAACTGAACAGCAGAGCTGAGTAATGAGACGCACGTTTTTTTGTTTCTTTATGACTTTCTGGTGCGGCAAGTAAATTTCTCTTCTGACAAAAAAGTCCACTTGTCCCCGAGAAGCGGACATGCCTTAATGTGGAGCCCTGCGAGGGTGGCGCTCCGTGTAGTCGGGCGTCACCGCTCGCTCGCCCCGTAGGAAATCAATGGCACGGCCAGCGCCGAGCGTTTTTTTACAGCCCATCATGTCTGGGGGGCATTTATTAATTTCTGACTCTGAAAAAGAGGGGAGTAAAATTCCCCCAAACTATATCTCTGAACTATCTCTTTAACCAAATCACTCACTTTTAGGCTATTCTATGTGATCTTCTTTTAATGTAATATAATTTCTCTTCCGTTCACCGAGCCTCTCCTGAAACTGTTGGGAGCCCCTCTGGAGGGGCCCGCCTCCCACTCTGAAAACCTCTGCACTTACAGAGAGATAATAAGGAATACTGACAGACGTTATGGCCTGAAAAGACATTCAGTGTCATAAAGAAGTGATTTGGGTGAGGGGAAAGCAATAATAATAATAAAAAAAAAAAAAGAGGTTTGGCAGTTTTTGGAGGTTCGTTCTATAAATGTCTGTAGATTTCTCAGCATCATTCAGTCCAGACAGCATTTAGCATTTAGCCGTCTTACAAATGTGCTTTTAGGTGTGATGGGGGTCGTTACTTTGGCCTTGATTAATGGTTATTTTTTTCTTGACGTGCTACAGTAGAGCACACTGGACTGACGCAGAGAGAAAATGTATTTTGTAAAATGTATGATTTATGATTACATTAGAATTGAAAACTGGGAAGATAAGGAGGCATAAATCAGAGGTGGTGTTTGTTTCAGAGCTGAATACACAGAATATAACACTGCATACAGTGTTGTGTATATGGCAGCAGCCAATTAAACACTAATGAATACAGCAATTAAATAATGAATATGGTGGGTGGATGCATGGATCTGCATTTGTATTTTGCAGATATTTTTAGCATTTGCACAGAAAAGCTATCATTGACCTGTCACTGGATAATGGAGTTGGTGTGACAAGCAGTTTTCAGTGCTGTTATTTATTAAAATGATACATTTCGGAAAGTCCTGAAACTAAAACCTCCGTTACTTCAATGAAAACAAGCCGGTGCCACCAGCATGTATATACAGCTGTGACCTTGAAAACAATTAGCCTTTCTTTTCATTATCAAAATTAATTGTAATCACATCGTCATGCCCCAATCTTTATCTTAGAGGGGGGGAATTAATTAGCTGTGGTGCAACTTTAACTGTCAATCACAGAGGCTGAAACAATATGCTCCCTTCCTCTTGTTCCCCAGAGACGAGGTGGCCCCCGGGAGACTCAACCCATGCCACAATCCCCAGTCCTTGACTTTGCTGTGCTGTCTCCAGATTGTTGAGGTCTTTAATACAGATTAGACTGTAAAGCCTAACTGTGTTGATAAAATTATAATGGATAAATCCACTTTTTGTTTCACAGGAAGCCCTTTTTATTCCGTATTTTGAAGAGTTGTGTTGTAATTAAGGGCTGAAGTTGAAGCTGAATTTCATTGAAGTCATTCATTGAATTTTATTTATTCATAAGGACAATGCACATTAATCAACATTACTGTAAATGTGCCAGCGTTAGCCAGCTGGCTCGTTTTCAGCTGTAGTCCTTTTGGCAAGATGTTTTCAGACCCGAGCAACAGGAAACAGCAAAACAGCAAAACAGTAATACATCAACAATATCCACATTCAGCACATGTAAACAACACAACGCAACAAAAACACAGCTCAGCACAAACTGATTATAGCCGCTGTTTGACACATGCAGATATACAACAATCATTATGGAGATCTTGATAAAAATGTTAAAAGATAAAGTTAGTAAAATATGGAATAATATCAACCCTGTGTGTTTGATATGAAGGTTGTAGATAGTATTCTATGTGGCATGTTATATTAACCCTCTGAGGTCGCCCGTGTCTCGACTTGTCTTTAGCAGGCTGGATTTTGAAGCTCAGTACATGTATTTGGTACATAAATGCTCACGTTGTGCTAATCTTCTGCAGTTTGGGGCAAAAACCTGCAGTTTTCCTCATGCAGTACAAATGTGTTATTCTCGCCTATTTTAAAATGGTGTATTTGAATATTTCTGCATACTGGGGTCCATAAACAGTCTTGAATTACATAAATTGGGTATCACTGG
>JAOVVB010138909.1:0-12095 GCA_028570985.1 Heterobranchus longifilis
AGATGCTAGCGAGACGTTAGCGATGTACTTTCAGATCGACACCGTGCTGCTGCAAACCTGTGGACAGATATGTGCAACCAAACTTGCAGCTAATTAGCTTCCCAAATGCATTGCACTTGTTGTAATTTTCTTTATTAAGGTGAAGCCTCACTTTTGACCGTTTACCGCCATCAATCTTTCAGACGTGACGTTAGCCATGCATGCTAGATGCTAGCGGATGGCATGTAAACAAATGGACACACTGTACATGCAGACAGGTCCTGGCAGATGTGTAACCTTTTTTGCAATAATAAAGAGTTTTTGTGTTTAGGGACCTGTTGTGCATACATACATAGCCAGACAGAGATTCCTTCCTTTATTGTTTTTCGACACAATTCAAAATGGCGGAAAATCGAGGAATTCCCCCCCAAAAATAAATTTGTTTCTGAGACTTACGGTCAAAAATTACAGACCAAAAACGGAAGGTTTGTTGTTATAGCGCCACCATCTGGCCAAATTGCACCATATTCAACACTGCACTCCCTTGGATCCTCAGCAATTCACCCAACGAGTGTGAAGTCGATCGGATGGACGGTTCTCGCTTTCTAGTTAGATTCCACAGTTACTGTTTTACAGTTTTGCTGATACAGAACGACATACTAATATAACATATTGAGTTATATCCAGGTAACTTGTACTTCTCATTGTCATCACTGAATAGAAGACTACTATTAGGTTTAGATATTTTTTGTGGACATGTGAAAGATTTGGTCTGCTGGTCGCGCCAAAGGAAAAGTCATTAATTCATCAAATGCATTAAAAGTTTCTCTTATAATTGACTGACATGGCCAGCCTGTAGCCTTGCTGCTAGCTTATAGCTCATGGCAAGTCAGAGTTGTCCAGTTAATAAGTTAAGGCTAATATTTGAATTCTAATATTTGAGTGGCTTCAGGCGGAGTGTGAATTTTTACAGCCAAAACCTCATGTCTCAGCTATATAGACATAAGTGGTGGTTTGTAATTGTATCCTGGGCTCCAAATCTATTTAGACTTTGACAGAAGTGAGTTTTCTGTCTGTATCTTTTCATTTTTTACAATTGAGCCATTTCACAAATGTGTTTCCACATATGATTTGTTTTGGGGGAATATGTCTCCATAGTACCCAGGAGGAAGTAGTAGTAAGAAGCCAGACAGACAGTAAGTGTACCTCTCACAGGAGAAGCTATCGATCAGCTGCAGGTCAGATATGAGAAACTGGTTTATGGCTGGAAATGACCTTCTTTTCTTTTTTTTGTCTGCTTCCTGTCTCTCTCCTTCCACCTGTCTCCCTCGCTCCCCCATGTCTTTCATGTCTGTTGTCTCAGATCGATAGAGGCTCCTGCGGCACCAGTGGCCGGTGTTTTTGTTCCAAACACACGCAGACCTGCGCACGGCAAACACGCACATACACACATGCAATTGTTTCATTGACTGCCTCCTTCGGGGAAAGTGGTAGATACACAATCATACAGCACATACAGTGTGTACAACCATCAGCAAAAGACAAGGACACTCTCCTCTCTCATACATCAACTCGTTTAATTCCATTCAGCTGCTCTGCCTCCGCCCCTCCGTTCCTCAAACTGCAGCACAGTTTTATCTACTTTAAAAACACATTTTCACCCCAGAAGTTCCCTTAATAGCCATTTATAGCTTTTTTTAATCAACTCTAATCTTCTGAATGATCTGCCTCTATAAAAACGGTGACATCATTACTGTGCTGTGGCTGGATGAAAGACGGGGATTAACAGAAAAGGAGGAAAGAGGAGTGAAAAGACACTTTTAAACAATGTAACCAGCTTTCTGCTTCAACACCTTTTAGTTAATTTAGTCTCCTCTCTCTTTGGAGTTTGGAGGTTATTAAAGAGAACAGAAAAGTGTTTTGTGGATTCATTAATCAGATGCAACTCCATGAAAGGTGAACCATCTGTTTGCTTTGTGTTACAAGAGAGGCAACATTTCCAGTAACACTGAACTTCAATGCAATGCAAAGCAAGACGGATTACTCTGGTAAAAAGGAACCACCACAAATTAATTCAAAGGAAGAAATTAAAGAGGCAGGGGGAAAACTGGTGTTGTTTGAAGACACGGTCTTTGTGGAGGTCAGTCTGAGTGACAGGTACAAAGGAATCACGCACGCACGCACACACGCACGATCAAAAGTGTACCTCGCAGTGTAAACAGGTCGCGTGGTGGTAATAACTCACGTGTTGGATCCAGGCAGATCCTGATGTGCTGCTGAATTGTTCTGAGGCAGATTACCGTTGTCGCCTGGGGTTTCTGACAACTTGATGTGAAGGATGAGGACGTGACAGCTATCGTCATGGGAACACAGAGGATCAACACTGTCACATATGTCTTTCTGAGTGGCAACTCCTCCAAATCTTCATTTAGTGGACTTCCTCTGGTATCTCCTCTCTGCTCTCTTTGTCTCTTCTGTTATTACGTAAATCATCTCTGTAAAAACAAAAAAAACACAAAAAATATTTGTGGAAGGTAGTAGACACAGTCAGTTCATCAACATGTTTTTCTATTCTATTGTTCGGTGACAAACTAGCAATCAAGCAGAGCCGCTCTCGTCACTGTTTTAAATATCTGGGAACAGATATAGATGACAAACTGAGTATAACAGACATGTTGATTTTAGATGTAAGAAAGCCAGTCAGAGACTTTTTAATGAGGAGACTGAAAGGGGTTTTGGGGTCAGTCTTGACATTTTAGAAAAAGTGTATGTCAGCCTGATAGAGAGTATCGTTGTTTTTAAGATAATGTCTGGTATACGGGCACCTGATCCAGTATTTGACAAGTCGGGAATGAGAACATCTGGGAACATCTGTGAGAGCCGTGTGCAACTTTGTTTTTCGAGTATTTCGAGTACAGCACCTTTAATAATTAATTAGTTTAGTTGGTATGCTGCACATGGAGGTTTTTTTTTATTTTTAATTTTTTTACTTACATCCTTCACTGTACATATATTGTTGCTAGACTCTTTGCTTTAACAGCAGAACAATATCATCATAACTTTTCAAACTACTTGGTTTTGCCCTGATGAAGGCCTGTTGGTTGAAACATGTTGGTTTTGTAACTCTGCTAATGATTTTTTTTTTTTTGACTTTTGCTACCTTAGTGGGTTTTTTTCTTCCTTTTTGACTTCTGTAAAATAGCATGATCCAAAGTTCAGGTATCAACTTGTACACTCAGTATATGCCCAAATCCAAAGTTGTCACCACCATGGTAGCAAATCAGACAAAAGTCATTAATTTGGAAATTAGTTGACTTGTAACACCGACATTCCTGGCTTTGATTTAGTAATTGGTACAACAATATATTTTTTACACAAGTGCTCTTTTAAGAACTTCACAAGTAAAAACAGCATAACATGAATTGGTGCAATTATTTGTTGCAACTTAGTGATGCAGGAGCACGTGTGTGTGTGTGTGTGTGTGTGGTGATGGGCATGCCTCTGCAGCAGTTGAGACGAATGTTTAATTACACGGGTTCAAAGACACTCCATTATAAGAGAGCAGACAGAATGGAGGGGAGGGAAAAGAGTGGCGAGCAGAAACATAATCCATCCTCCTGTGAGTCTGTGTGGCTGTCAGACAATGTTGCAAGGACAAATTTAATTTAGTCAAGGGATTTAGCACATTCAGTGGCTGACTTTGCTTTGTGAACGTCTAGTTTCCTTTGGCTGCTGCGAGCTGATGAAGAAGCAGAGTTAAAGGATCCAAACCCATTCACCTTTGCAGCTCCAATTTAAACATCTAATTAACTTTCAAAAACGGAAAAAATACTTTCATGGCCTAATGAGTTCATATCAGCCCCACTGACAATTTGGAGGATTGAACCTTGCTTACACATTATTACTGATGCAATTACGAACACTTGTGGTAATAATCCTGAAACACAGAATTATTGCTTTTTAGAAAGCAGAACGAACACAAATATAACTTGGTAAATAAGCAGAGAGGATGAGGACAGCTAATACAAATGGGACAAGTAATATGTTTGCGGATCCAGTGCAGGATACTAATAGACCATTTTAATGACCTAAGAAAGATAAAATATATAGCCAGTGAGTCTGTAATTTTCACTTTGCAGGCAAAATTGTAGCGCTTCTGGAAGAAAGTTCATAGGTTTGAATCTATGACCTTCTGGGGAAAAAAAATGCAAAATAAATCTACACAGAGAGAAAATACCAGTAGATTGGTTGAGGCATGCTGCTTCACTAATGCATAAAAAAACAGTTGCTCTTTGGATTCAAGGACATAATCATGAGACCAGAAAGGAGAGAGGCTAGACTTGCATTTAGCTTTGTGATCATTAAGTCAAAACCAAAAAATACCAAGACACACTGATTTGCAAAAATTTAAAAAAAAAAACTGTAATAAATGGGCTTAGCTCCTACACGTTTCACCTCACAGTCTTCTTCAGGGCATGTGACATAACGCGCGGGCGCTAAGCCCATTTATTTTGCAAAGCAGTGTGCCTTGGTATCTTTTAGTTATGACTTATTGATCATAAAGCTAAGTACAATTCTAACCTCTCTCTTTTTTCGGTCTCATGAAAAATACATCTAACCATGTCACGGACGTAAATACATCACAGACATGAAGCCATGTAAAATTTCCCTTCCAAGTCAACTGCCAGCCAATTCCCAGCCCACCTCCAGCCGCTGGGAGTCTCCCTCCTCCTCCTGTTTTCTGACAGGGTGCGTCTAGATTCCACTGTAAACACATCCATTCATTCATTTACAGGGTATCACCATGAGATGGCGCTTCCTTCACGGAAACACTTAATTTAATTGGATTGAATCTAAATTTAAATGAATTTAATTCCAGTCACTGACCAGGAAAGGTCCGGTCATGGACCTGCCTAGGGCCCAGCACTGAGGAATGGGAATTTCTATAGTGGCTTCATCTGTAACGTAGCAGACTTACGTCTGTAACAATTCAAGGACTAGGCTCAATGATTTCCCAACATCACCCAAGAGCAAGCGTTACAACGGACAGTGGCGAAAACAAACAAGCTGCGTTTTACAGAAAAAACTGCCTTTTACTTAAGCCAGAAATCTCGAGCAGACCGGGCTCTTGGGTACCATCTGCATTTGATGTTGGTAGTATTATTAGCAGTAGGAATCCACGGAGGCAGGCGCAGCAGCGATCGGGCCACCATGGCCCACATGTCCATCTGCATGTAGTGACCATCATGCTCCATCTGCATGTGGTGTTAATTCCACGGCGGTATCGGCGCAGCCACGATGAGGTGTCTCCACGGATGAGGTCTGGCCAGGTCGCATGCTCATTTGAACTCAAACCATGATCTTTCCCGAAACCTATATGTCATTTTGGGAGTCACTGGCAAATGGCCAAGTCTGTTGTTTAGGTATGAGGACGTGTTGCAAAAATACCTTCCTTCCAGTAAAGCACTGAGATAACTTTACATGGCTTCATAACACCCGTCTCCCTCCGACCACCATAACCACAGTGCAGGTCCCATCGCACCGAGCCGACAGGCGCAAAGGTCTGAGAGATTTTAACTACAGCGTTGTGATCCCAGCATGCTCTGGTCCGTCCCTATTTGAGCAAAGGGAAGACAGAAAATAGATAAGAAAAACTGAAGAAAGTTGTCTGGACTAAGTGACTGAAAAACTGGCCTTATTCACCTGCCCATTCATTCCAGATGGTGTTATATCAAAGTAGAAAGAGTGGGCAGAGGGAGAAATGTGGGAGTTTCACCTATATTTTACCTCCCCGTCAATCTCATTACAACGTGCTAGAGAGAAATGACAAAAACACAGACACTGGCTGGCGACAGAGGGAGAGTTAGCAATTAAATGTCAGAGTGGACTAAAGGAAAATGTGAGAAATGAAACTATCCGCAAAGTTTCGTCCATCAGACAGAATGAGTGAGCGGAGGAGACAGTGAATGAATGCTAAAAAGTAATTAGTGAGTATAGAGTGTTGAGACTAAAGCATGGATATTAAAGACAGCTGCCAGTTGGAAAGAGAAAAGAAAGATTTGAGACCGGTGCGAATAAAGAAGAGGGGGAGAAATCTGACAATGACTTTAGTTCTCCTCATCTGTCTGAATATCAACTCACTAGACTGCTGTCTGCGTCTGAAATTAATATCTACTCGCTGTGATTTTTTAAGAAAGAGACATAACAAAACACACAAAGATAAGAGTAACAGCAGTGAGCCAAACTCTAGAGAGAAAGATGTTTACACAGTCTAAGACCTGGAAATAGATCTTCTTAACTTCACACTCACACAGCCACGCTCTGAGCAAACCAGACACATAATTATAGTTTCTACTGATCAAACATGGCGACAAAGTAATTAGGCAGCAGTCATGGTGGTAAAAGATTTCTCTGATATAGCATCACTCTCCACCGTTCAGCCTTATTCAGTGTTTTCTCAACGCAGGTTCCTTATTCTCGGCATATATACATATATATATATATATATATATATATATATGTATATATATATATATATATACACACACACACACACACTGGTATTGGATCGGTACTCGGTATCGGCCGTTCAGATATCGGACTCGGTATTGGGGAAAAAAGAAAAGGTATCGGAACATCTCTACTTGTGGACAGCCTGTTGTAGATCTTTGTCACAGTTATATCAGCTTACGTCTGTGTGTTGGAATTACAGTGGAGGTGCATTCTGGGAAAAGGCTTTGTGTGGATTTACACATGCGAGAGCCATAAATCAAGTCACCGTGGATCTCTGGGGAACCAAGGGCTGGTGTAAGGCTACATGTAAACTCCTCCCCCAGTGTTTTTGCGTTGCCATGACGACACACCTCACGGCGACCCACCCTGAGGGTTCCCCCGGCGGGGGAGGGTAGTCGGCGTTAAATGTTTCGCGCTCCCGATGAATCAGTGCGGGAGGAGCAATCGTTCCAAAGCGCACTGCAAATGTTCCCAGTTCTTCCACAGCAGCGCCAGCAGGGACACGCCCACGCAGGTGAGCGCCAGGTGGAGGCGGCTGCGCAGCAGCGGCGCGGTGAACTTGGCCGCCGTGGAAACGCACACCAGGATCACGGTGACGATGGCGAGCATGATGTTGATGCATTTCCCCAGCAGCACCTTGGCGTCGGTGTTCTCCACCTGCACCGTCTGCTGCTGCTGCTGCTGCTGCAGCTCCAGCTTCGACACGCGCGTCTGACACGACTCCAGGACCTCCTGCACACGCACACGCACAATACACACAAGTACACACAAGTACACACACGTACACACAAGTACACACAAGTACACACACGTACACACAAGTACACAATACAGTTAAGATAAGGAAAATACTGGAGAGCAGTGAGTCATCAGGGAAGGGCGGTGAAACTGGATGATTAGTAGGAATTAACTGCATTAGAAATGAACAAGAAACTAGGAGGGCAGTCGGAGCGCAGAGCTCCTCCAAGGCCATGCCCTATCTTTTTATATTGATGATGGATAGAATGATTCATAGTTCCTCTCACTTGTCAACTCAATTTACAATTAAATAAAAGCAAATCCTCATGATTAAAAAGCTACAAACTGTGATTTTTTTTTTTTTTTGCATTTAAGCTTGATTAATGACTTTGTTTCAGTACTGGAGTTAAATATCTGCATACTCAAAACAGAGAAATTCCAACGACCTATACGTTATATTTGAGTGTGTGGTGAATTACATAACTTGTTCTTGCATATGTGTGTGAAAACACACACTACCTGTATGTCCCTGGCCCTCTCGTAGGCCTGGTAGGCCACCTTCTCCTCGATACTGGCCAGCTCCTGCTTCAGATTACTGGTTTCATGCTGGTGGAGCTCCGTCAGGTCATTTAACTGGTCCTCCAGCCGCTCATACCTGACACACACACACACACACACACACACACACACATGCAGAGTGGGTGGAGGCAGAGCAGAGAGAACGATGTATAATTGAGTGTGTGTGTGGGCGATGTAACAGTGCAGCAGTTTATCTACTACTGGAACTAAGCTGCAGAAAACATTTGCCCTTGGTTGACTGGGAGGTTTGTGTGTAAGCTCTGCTATCTATTTTTAGTTTACAAAAGCTTATAATAACTGTCAAAAGCTCTCTGAAGTTCAACAGATGTACAAACAAAGTGTGCTGCAGGGTGAGGATTATTGACCTGCAGCAGAAGTATTCATATTTGTTTTGTTGGGATTGTCTTTTTGGCGTGTGACCCTTCAGATTTCTACAGGATTTTGGCGTTAGTGTGGTGATGCATTATGAGCCGCTCAACCAAAGAGCTGTTCTTTTCCTTCTGGGAGTTCAGGTTGAGTTTTAAGCACTTTTTAATTTAATTTTTTAAGATATTTTTTTAGGCATTTTATGTTTTATTTAGAAAGTGACATAGAGGAAAGTGGAGAGAGGGGAAGACCTGCAGCAGAGACTCGAACCCAGGCCGGTAAGGGCTCGGGCATTAAAGATTAAATACAACTTTTTTCTCAAAAAATAGCGACTTTTTTTCTCGAAATATTACAATATTTTTCTTGAAATATTAAGACTTTTTTTCTCAAAACTTTATGACCTTTTTTCTCAAAATATTACGACTTTTTTTCTTGAAACAAGACAACTTTTTTCTCAAAACATTATGACTCTTTTCTTGAAATATTATGACTTTTTTCTCGAAACATTATGCCTTTCTTTCTGTAAACATTACGACATTTGTTCTGTAAACATTACGACTTTTTACTCATAAAAGTTTGAGTTTTTTTCTTGAAACATTATGACTCTTTTCTCGCAACATTATGACTTTTTTCTCAAAACATTACGACTTTTTTCTCAAAATATTACGACCTTTTTCCTGAAACATTACAACTTTTTTCTCGAAACAAATATTTTTATTTCATAGATAATTCACCACGATCAACTTATTTTGAGTGTTTTTTTTTTTTGCGATCCACGATAAAATCGATTATTGTCCCGCCCCTAATACGGCGGTTAAATTCCGTGATGTCGTGATGCTGCACCGACCTGTATCTCTCCTCCTGCATCATCTGCGTGAAGTAGCTGTAGTCTCGTTTGAACTGAGTGTTCAGCGTCTCCATGTCCTCCGCCAGCTGCGACTGAGCCTCCCTGATCTCCCGCACCATGTCCAGCACCTCGCCGAGACGCCCGTTAGACTCCGACCTCCCCGCGCCCGCAGACCCCGCCCCGGAGGCCGGGTTCCCGTTAGAGTCGGCGGACGCGGACGTCCCCGTGGAGCACTCGTCGTCGCTCTGGTACTTGGTGGCCTTGGCTACCGTGGTGGCGCTCCCGCTCAGACCCCTCGCCCCGGGGTCCACCTGCAGCCCGGACGCCGACTCCATGGAGCTCTTGAGGTGGGCGATGTTGTCGGCGCTGCCGAACTTGTTCCTGATGAGGTTGGCGAACTCCCGCGATTTGTTGAAGAAAAACGGCGGCGAGAGCGACACCCCGGGCCCGATTGTCTTCACTTTGTCCAGCGCCGGGTGGCGCCCGGTGGCGCTGATGTCCCGCAGGCTGCCCTCTTTGCTGTGAGTGCCGGACTCCTTGCCGCCGCCGTCCTTGTGGCTGTGCTTCCCGTTGGTCTCGCTGTCCTTCACGCGGCGGTGGTAGTGTTCCAGCTTCTTCTGCAGCCGGGTGATGGTGTGCGCCGACTTCTGGTTCTTCTTCTCAAAGACGTTGCGTATCCGCGTCACCTGCTGCTTGTCGGCGTTGTTCATCAGCTTCAGGTACTCGGCGACGTTCTGGTCCCGAGCCGTCTGCTCCACCTTAATCTGCTCCGTCACCTACAGGCAGAACGACAGGAGGGGAACGGATTTCAAATGGTTCATACATTTGGGGTTTGTTTTGTTGTTGGAGCATTTTTTTTTTTTTGGTTTTCAATGAATGAATGAATTACAGAAGAGGATTACATGGAAGGGCCACATGTGATTTATTTATTTTTATTCTGAGATTAAAGTCAGAATGTAATACCATTACTGAAATTGTATGAGTTATTTGTTAGATTACTCACTACTCACTTTAATGCATTACTAGTACGTGTTACTGCTGTGAGCAGTATTCATTACATTACTTGTAAATAATCTCTAGGTTTCGGTTACGGCTCTGAAATACTTCTCAACAATTAAGTTAAACTACTAAATCAATTGAGAGTGATCAAAAATAAATAACAACATTTTTTTTAGTACTTTTAGTATTTTTTATTTTAACTAGCACACCAGTGTCATTATCTTGAGTTTCTCCAGAGAATGCATTATTCTTTCTGCATTTATTTTTTTTGTACTTAAATTTGTTAACCTTGGTGTACAAATGTAAAAATGTTATGCAATGCCAACACTCTTTCAGTTACTGTCTTTGAATGTCTGAAAGTAAACCAATTAAAATTTGGCCACAAAAAAACAGTGCACTAATGTCTAAATGTTCCTTTGGTCAAAATAATTTTTCTACCAATGAAACAACAGGGACTATAATAAAAATGAATCAGAAGATGCGGTAGAGTACAATTTGTTGATGATTAATCCAATGAATTTAATAGCTGCTTTGATGAGTATCTGTAGTATCATAACTGAAATCTAACTGGCTCATTATTGGATAAAGAAATGTAACTGCTCTACAAAGTAGCACCGGGTATTTACTTTAGTGTTTGTGATGTTTGTGTGTCTCTCACACAGCGCTCTGCAAGTCAAACACAGTAAACCCACAAACGTTTCCTCTGACCTTGAGGATCTTCTGCTGCAGGCTGTCGATACCCAGCGCTCCTTTAGTGAAATCCAGTCCCACGCCGTCATCGCCGACGCTGTCCACCACGTCCAGGTTGGACTCTGAGCCGCCGCGGCGAATCGGCACGGGGATGCTGAGGATGTTGGCATCGCAAGCGCTGCGCTCCGCCTAGAAACACACACACAAAAGAAAGAGGAGGGTTGCTATGAGGACTGCAGCTGTAAAATCTATAAAACATACAAAAAAATTAATGAAATAATGCCCAATTAGCACAAGGTGATGTCCGGACTAATGTTGTGTTCAGACCAGACGCGAATAAAATAATCGACTTGATTTATTTGCGCGAGTTTGGACGCTGGAATTTTTTTTTTTCAGGGTGTGATTTCTTTTGCGAGGATCTGTGCCAAACAAATATTTTTTCCTTCAGTCTGCAGAACACGATGTGTCTCTGCAGCACAATATTTAATTTAGCATGGTATTCTGACACATACTTCACCTTTAACAAATATTGCACCACATATGGCCATATTGAGATTTTGATAAAATTTTGATTAATTGTTCAGCCCTAGTCTGGAAACACAAATATTTTTCCATACTGTTCTTTCTTCCATACTTATCCAGACCTGGAAATTACTAAAAGTAAATTCCATACTTTTCCATACTGCGCAGGAACCCTGACATACTGATACCGATGTTCGACCGATAAATAAAACATATTCTGCAGACAGAAGACACTTTGAGTTTGCACAGACGACCGACGCTGCAGGCTGTAGAGACTTCCAGGCTAAACTAATGTACCTAAAACCTGCTGCACAATCTGCGTGCCATTGATATAAAACATCAGGTGTGTTTATGTAGCTTCATAGATAAGCTTCTTTCATCTTTTGGAGTTCAATGTTTTCTTTGCGTCTGCCTCGTGTCTTCGTAAGTACACACAACCACCTCCTCGGCAAGAAAGACCCGAGATAAGTACAGAGCTAAAACAGAAAAACAAGAGGATCAAAAGAGTATTGAGTGCATAGTCTTGGGAGGATTCTCGTGTTTATACTGAAGGGAACGAGGAGGAGAAAAAAAGGCAGCTGATGATGAGACGGTAAATCTGTCTGAAGGCTGCACAATGGTCAGTTAGTGGAGCTCCAAACAAACAGCCTCCAGTGCCACTGAAAATCCACCCTCCGCCCGTATTGACAAAAGCAGACGATTACGTAAGGCAACCTAAAATATTAGTATGTGGTAACTCTTGTTGCCACGGCAGCAAAGCGCACACAGACAGACTAAAGCTCTAAAAACACACACACACACACACACACACACACACACACACACACACACACACACACACACACACACAGACACACACACA